>PVJD01004489.1:0-135546 GCA_004026545.1 Mormoops blainvillei | reverse complement strand
CACCCCTTCTTGGTGGCTAGGTCCCAGGTGGCATGGGGCTAGGGGAGAACCCTGCAGGGAGAAGAGAAAGGGGTTGGCTGCCAGCCTGGCATCTCCATAAAGTCCACCAGAGGGCGCCACGAGACAGCAAATGCCCACACTTGTTCCACCACAAAAACGAATTCCTCTACTGTTGACTCATTCAGCCAATGGGTCCACAAATATGTGCTGAGCACCTACTATGTGCAGGTGAAGCCTCTGCCCTCTGTAAACATGAATACAATAAATTAAATTACAATTATGTACTGTGATACATGCTATAAGGAAACGGAGCAGCAGGGAGAGGCAACATCAGGATGGACATCATAAATGAGGAATCTGGGAAGGGGGGAAAGAAAAGGGGAGGGAAGAGTTGTGCAAAGGCCCTGGGGCAGAGAAGGGCTGGAAGATTTGCAGTACACTCATTATGGGGGGTGAGGTGTAGTCTTCAACATTAGTTTGGAATTGCAGCCAGTTTAAACCAGAGAATGCTGGGGTTAGTTGATAGTTCAGCCTACCAGGTTCAGAGAAGGTGCTGAGGGGTTAACATACACACACGCACTAAGGATCACTGACTGGGTGGGACAGAGACTCATCTGAAGCAGCCTCCTTAAAGAAGGGTCTAGCCATCTCCCTCTAAGGCCAGGAGCAAAGCAGACAGTTTCCTGGAGATCAGTGACTTCGCAGGTCTTTCCTTCTTGGGTGGGTTGTTAGGGGTCCTTGGTGGAAACGCAGAGGCCAGTGGGAGAAGCGGTGACGTCTGCTATGGAAAGCCACCCTGACGAGTGTAGGGGCTGAGGTACAAGTATCCAGAAGGGGTCTGTGCGTGGCCTTTCTCTGGTCTTGGCCAAGGTGAGACCCAGCCACCTGGGAACTAGGGGACCGTTGCTCGCTTGATGGCCTTGAAGGCTGTCTGGACAGAGGAGCTGCTCAGAAAGCTTGGGGACCAGGTGGCCACCGTACGGGCTGTTCCGCAGGCAGGTTTGGCTCTCAGTCTGAGTGACCATGAGATATGGTTGAAAGAGTCAGACCAACATGGCTACAAGTCCCCTCCCTTCCACCTCCCAGCTATGTGGCCTGGACAAGTGTCTTCACCTCTCGGTGCCTCAGTTTCCTCACTTATAAAATGACACAATAATAGCTCCTGCCTCGTGCGGCCATTGGGAGGACTGGAAAGAATGAACCACAAAGGACTAGCCGGGACGCCTGGGACATACTAGGCACCCACGGAATAGTGCTGACTGTTATGGGCTGCGCTGGTGAAGGGCTTTGCAACCAAGGCAAGACCTCAAGCCAGGCCCGATGTGCGGCAGGCAGTTGGCTCCTCGTCCACCTTGTTTGCTCTCTTCTTGGTTTCTCTGGATTAACACGGTGTTCTCAGTTAAGATGGTCTTGCAGGATTTTTTTTTAAAACCAAATAAAAACTTAACCAACTAAACAAAACCAAGTCCATTTATAACAAAGTCCCACCAGGGCAAACATTTGCAACCCCTTCCCCGCCCGCTCTGACCCGCCCGCCCCCCCCAAAGCATTTAATCATGGAGAGAGGCCTGTGGGATTTGAAAAGGCTGCAGCTCATGGTTTTGGAAACCACCAGCATCTTCGTGTTTGCCTGGGACTTTCTCCGCTGGGAGGTACTTTTCCATCTGTCCTCCTTTCTCCCGGCGAAACCCAAGGAGGTGGGGGCAGCTGTCCAGGCACTTGGACCAAGGGTGGACGCTCTGTTCCGCGTCACTCTGGGCAGAGGCTGCAAGCTGGTGGCTGTGACCTGGCCCCGCCCCCCACCCTGGCAATGGTAAAACACCTACAGTTAGTCCCTCACATCTACACCTCAGGGGATCTCACCTAGAAATGCAGATTCACGGCCTCCCTAGGGCCTGATTCTTACCTGCCCAAAATTCCTGGAGCTGGGATGGCCACCCCCCTAGATGCACTCACCCAGGATGGCATCGGAGTTGTTTTGTTTTTTTTAAATAATTTTTTGAGGCAAAATTCACATAACATAAACCTATTTTCACAATTCAGTGACATTTAGTGCATTCTCTCAGTGCTGGACAACGACCACCTCTGTCTAGTTTCAAAGCATTTCCATCACCCCCCGGAAACTCTGCAGCCATTAGCTGTCTCTCCCCGTTCCGCTCCCCCAGCCCCTAGCAGCTGCTCATCTACTTCCTGTCTCTCTGGATTTGCCTGTTCTGGACATTCCGTACAGACGGCATCATGCGACACGTGACTGGCTTCTTTCACTTAGCATGTCTTTGAGGTTCACCCATGTGGTGCCATGCATCAGAACTCCGTTCCTTTTCATGGCTGGAGAGCAATCATCGCATGCTTGCATGTCTGTTGCATGGACCTACCACAGGATCACACAGCAGCCCTGCAGCAGGGCGGGCCCTGTTTGCCCCTCTGGGCCTTGTCCCCTCCTCCACTGGGCCTCCCTCGCTGGCTCTCTGCAAGCCCATGGACCGCTCAGGTTAGCAGCGAACGTCCTCCATGGGAGCACAGTCTCAGATGGGCAGCTGCCAAGTGAACTGCCGGCCAGACCCTGCCCTGGGCTCACCCACACATGTATGTTCACACATGGGTCTGGTATAATGGCAGCACAACACCATTTGGCACTTTGCCATTTCACTTACTGATTTATCTTGGCGACCATTCCATGTCGGCACAGAGAATTCCATCTCTTCTCGTTCCCTGCTGCGTGCTATTTCGCCACCTGGCTGTGCCTTACCTAATGGGGCGAGGAGGCCCTCAGGCCCCTCCGATGTGGGCCAGCCCTGCCAGCACGCCCACACCCAGCCTGGCCAAGCCCCGGGCCCCATGCTGGCCTGGGAAGCGAGGTTCAAGACACCTTCTCTGTTTTCCTGGCTTCAAATCTCCCAGGGCCACCACCCTATGTGCCTGTGTTTTTCGAACATCTGACACAGCATTTGTACATTGCAGACATGGCGTAGATGCTTGTTAATCAAATCAGTGCAAAAATGAACGGCTACTCTTTACTTGTCGTTTAAGGCCTGGTTTGACACACCTCCTCCAGGGAGCCTTCGCTGGTCAACCCAGGTGGGGTTAAGCCCCTTCTCTGAGTCCACAGGCCTCACAGTCTCATCACACGCAGCACTTAAGCCCACTGGGCGGGACTGCCAGGCGCTGTGTCCGCAGCCACGCCACCAGCCTCCATTCCTCCTGGTATCTGCAGGAGCTGGCAATGCACCCAGCACAGAGTGGAGGAGGTCAGCCAGGGAATGCCTGGAACACAGCAACGGAGGGAAAAGACAGCCAACCTCATCACTGTTGTCACCAACACCACATCTAAAGCACGCCTGAAGGTTTCAGGTTCCACTGAGCTCTGTGAGGTGGGGTGATAGATGTACTTATGCCCATTTCACAGGTGAGGGAGCTGAGGCTCCGAGAGAGTCAGCACCTTACCCAAGACCACGCAGTTCCTAAGTCGGGGAGCTGGCTGCTCCCAGGCTGACCTCAGCTCTCCAGCTTTTCCCCATCCAACATTGCTCCCCATCACCCATCAGGGCTGGAGACGGACGTACAAGAGCAGAGTGTGTTCTGGGTTTTAGGGAGTAGGATGAGGTTCGGGGACGAGGATGGGGTGAGGAGAAACAGGTAATGCCCTGGCGGAGTTCTATTTGAACCCCCGCTGTGCAGGCATCACAGCCGGGGACCAACCAAGGCCCTTTGACAGTAGGAGGAGAGGCTGGAGAAAGAGCCATCCACTGGAGAAGGCCCCACCAGCCCCTCCCAAAGCCAGGGACCGGCCCCCCACCTCCCACTCCTGGTCCTCCCAAGGCTGGCGGCTGCCGTGCTGGTCTGGCCACCAAATTTCGGTTATAATTTACCCTCTCTCCCCTCTCTCTGGGGTAAAAAAGAACGTGTTCACTAAGGGGAAAGCTCTAAAGAGGTTAGAAGGGCTTCAGTCAAAAGAGAAGCCAAAGAAAGGTGAACGGAGTTAGGAGCTACTTAGTGGCCCACAAAGGCGAGTACATTTAAGTGATGTGTTGATGCGTTCCCCCACCAATTAAAGCATATTTTGTCTTTGCCCAGCTTCTCTCTCCCTGCCTCCCAGAGTTCTGTGTCTCCAGGTGGCTTCCATGTCTTGGGCGGAGTTGGGGAACAGGTAGGTGGAAACCACACCTCCAGGCAGCAGAGCACAGGGGGAGGGAGCACCCCCATGGTGAGAATCTGGATTCTAGCCAGGCCAGGAGACAAACAAAACTCGAGAGAAGAGGCTCATTTTCACAACAAAGCAGAGCTCAGGCGAGAGGTAGAAATGAAACAAAGCTGGGTTTGCGGATTGCTGGTTTTGCGGATTTTGTGGATTTTGCGGATTTTGCAGTGAGGTGTGGGGTGAGGGGTTGGGGGTCAGAAGGCTGGAGGAGAGGATGCAGGATTTTGAGAAACATAAGTGTGGATGAAGGAGTGGATCCTTTTCAATGTTTTAGAGAAATGCAACAAGTCCAAATTCCTTCCTCTCCCTTTCTGGTGCTTGGACTGCACACTTCTTCCTGCAGGACTATGGAGACCCTGGTTCGTGTTAGGGTTCCACGTGCAAAGCCCATCTCATAACAACTCAGAGCGGTCAGGGCTGTCACTACCCCACATCAAAGATGAGGAAACTGAGGCACAAAGAGGTCTTGTGAGTTGCCAAGATCCCAGAGCTAGAAAGGGGCCAAGCCAGGACAAACCCCATGTTTTCCTGCCTGCAAACCCCAACCTCTTCTCTCTGTCCAGCTCTGCCCCTGGGGAAAGATCCTGTGACAGTGAATCGTCTCTTTTTCAGAGTTTAATATTTTGGGCCAAATCTGAGTGAGGTTTGCTGTTTCCTCGGTTTGTCCTGACCTCAGGGCACCGCTGCCTGGTCATTGGCAAGAGTCCTCTGTTGGCTGTGAATGGCCAGTGGCCAGGCTGCTCTGGGCACGAGTCAGTGGAAACTCAGATAACTCAATAAAAACCTCTTATTTACCTACGTGGTTGAAACACACAGGACAATGCACAGATGCCATATATGACAATGCCTACTGTTGGTATCGATGGGGGGATGGGTACCACCAGTCTGCTAGTAGAAGTTTAAATCTACACAACTTTCTGCAGAGCAATTTGGCACCGCGAATCACGTCTTAAAAATGCAAAGCCTTTGACTCAGCGACTCCACCTCTAGGAAACATAGTCTGAGGGACCAGCCCTGCACAATACAATTGTTCTCATTCCCACATCAACTGACCTTAGATCGAAGCTCCCATGTGGCCAATAGAGCTCACGTCTGATTGGTTAACTAGAGCAATTGTTGTTCTTCCCTGATCTGATTTTGCTCCCTCTGCCCCACAAATAAAAGAGTATTTTGGCTATTTTTTTAAAAATAGCATCTAATTATGCATACAAATTTCTATTTATTTCACAACTCAGCTTCCAGCTCCAAAGCCACAGAATTTTCAATCTGGAGGGGACCTTAGGGCTTTTCAGTCCAACATTTCCCAAACGGCATCCCATAGGAGGTTAAAGGGCAGGTGGGAACAGATGCTTTCATGACTGAACAAGCTTGGGAAACTGGAACATGCTTTTCCCTGCAGGACTTCTCAGTGCCTTTGCTATTTGGTGGGCGTTGCAAGTTTCCACAGGTGGAGAGAGGACGCAGTGTTTCTGCACTGCGTTTGGCCACTGTATTCATTTCCTGGGGCTGCTGTAACAAATTACCGCAAACTAGGTGGCATAAAACAGGAGACATTTATTCTCTCACAGTTCCGGAGGCCAGAAGTCCAAAATCAAGGTGTCAGCAAGTCTGCACTCCATCTGAAAACTGTAGGGGAGGAGTGTTTCTTTTCTGCCTCTTCCAGGTCTTGGTGGCCCCAGGTGTCCCTTGGCTCTGGCTGCATCACTCCAGTCTCTGCCTCTGTCTGCACACATTTGTCATCCCTTTGTGTCTCTGTGTCGTACTATGTCCAAATTTCCCTCTTCTTACAAGTCTTTGGATTAGGGCCCACCCTACTCTACTATGACCTCATTTTATTATCTCTGCAAAGACCTTATTTCCAAATAAGGTCACACTTACAAGCTCTATGGAGGTAAATTTTGGGGGGACACTATTCACCCCAGTATAAATGAAAAGACCTCAGAGGCTTCTGAGCAGGGAAGGCACAGGAGCCAAAGGATGTCATTTCCCAAGGGTCCCTCAGCTTGCTGCACTGGGACCAACTATAGGGGCGAGGTGAGCTCACAGGGCAGCAGTGGCTCAGACCAGGTGGAGGCTGCGGGGGCAGGAGAAGTACTGGACTTTGAAGGTGAAGTAACAGACAAGCCAGCATTTGGACGCAAGACGCAAGAAAATATGGCACCAAGGATGCCCTCTGGGTGCTTGGCCTGAGAAACCGAACCACAGAGGTGTCGTTAGTGGAGAGAGCCCACCAGCTCCCAGGCATACCTTCAGGAAGTGAGCGTGATGTGGACAACGAGGGAGGAATTACCCTCTAGTGTAACTTGGACCTAAACATTGACCTGACCCTGTCACGCCCCAGCTACAGTCCTCCTGAGCTTCCAGAGAGAGGCCTCAACCCCCAGGGGTCCTACATCCCATTCACAACCCAACTTCCTATGCACCCACCACCTGCCCTGCGAACACTCCTGCCTCCCTGTCCGCATGGGAGGCTGCCAATATTGGGACTTCAGCAAGTCACTCCTCCTCTCACGGCTTCTGTGTCACCTTCTGACATGGGGGGTTCTAGACTCAACAGTGTTGGTGGATGCCTGCTGGGATCCTACGGCTCGGCAGAGATGACCCTGCCCCATGGGGCCTTCCCGGCACCTGGTAGGTGTCTGGGGTGATTTAGGGAGGGACAGGATGGAAGTGCCTGGCCTGACCCCTTCCTGGGAGGGGGCACCGCTGTGGGTACTGCAGACAACAGGTCTGCACAGTGCAGGAGGGTCCTGCGGCCACAACCTCAGGCCTGGAGCTTGTTGGTTTCCACAGGGCTGAGGACAGTTTATGCTTATGAAACTGCCATGTGGCCCAGGCTAGAGTCGCTTGTCAGCCCGCTGCACCACTGTCACTTCTCAAGCCCGCCACAAAGCAGGTTACAGAGCCACAGTCAACTGTCCCAATTTGTGCTTTGAAGTTTCTTGTGGACCTCTGCCTTTTGCTGGGAAGCCGGAGGACTGGGTCCAGCACCTGGGCAAAAGAAGGCGGCTCTGCTTCCACGGAACCGGCTAGACTGGCGGCAGATGTGGCTGAGCTGCTGAGGCGCCGCTTGGGCGAGACACACAGCTCAGAGTCTCGGTTTTCCCAGCTGTAAAATGGAATACGGCTGACCACCATTCCTTTATGATAAAGAACAGCTTGATCCCCAAGGATGAAGGATGCGCATAAGCTGTAACAAAGGGCATTTCTTGAACTTGGATATGTTTAGCTTGGAGGCATATCTGCTGGTTTTCTCGTGTGTGCTCAAAGCGTTGACTACTGGGAAACGGACAACAGCAGGCAGAGGGCGCGTGAGTGTCTGGGGGCTGCCACAAACTGGGGTCTTAAAACGGCAGGAACTAACAGTTCTGGAGGCCAGAAGTCTAACGTCAAGGGGTGGGCAGGGCCATGTGCTCCCTGCAGGCTGTGAGGGAGGGTCCTGTCCTGCCGTCGCGGCTTCTGGGGCTGCCAGCAATCCCTGGCGTCCTTGGCTTATAGACATAGCACTCCGACCTCTGCCTCCGTCTTCACGTGGGTTTTCCCCCATGTTTCTATGTCTAAGCTCCTCTCTTCTTCTTTAGGACACAAGTCATTGAATTCAGGGCCACCCTAGTCCCACATGACCTCATTTCAGTTATTTTCATCCGCAAAGGCCCTAGTTCAAAATAAGGTCACCTTTATAGGTTTGGAGGTTAGGCCTTGACATATCTTTTTAAAAATTTAACTTATTGATTTTAGAGAAAGAAAGGAAGGGAAGGAGGGCAGGAGGGAGCGAGAGATGGACAGGCAGACAGGCAGAGAGGCATCGTTTTGTTGTTCCACTTATTTCTGCATTCATTGGTTGCTTCTTGTTTGTGCCCTGACCGGACACTGACCCTGCAACCTTGGCGTATAGGGATGACGCTCCAACCAACTGAGCTACTGGCCAGGGCCGCCTCCTTCTGGCTTTTTGGTTTTTTTCTTTTCTTTTCTTTTTCTTTTTCTTTTTTTTTTGAGGAGGGACCTCCAGCAACCGCTTGGGACCCACCTTCCCTCACAGCTGTAGGTTCCACATGCTTCCCTTCCAAGGAGCAGCCAGACTCAGGCCAGCCAGCTGCCCTCTGGCAAAGCCAGGCCGGAGCATAGGCCTTCCGTGCCCGGCCAGGGCGGGTCCATGGCCCAAGGCTCCTCCTGGGGAAGGAGCTCAGAGTCTCACCCCCAGGGCAGGAGCCAGGCCCCACCAAAGGGAAGAAGCGAGAGCAAGAGCTCACGGCAGAGAGGCACCCATGCCTTTGCCTTTCAGATGGCAGGAGAGCCCCGCATTGGCATGAGGGTCTCTGAGTGGCCTCTCAGGCCACGTGCACAGATACCACAGCCACCAGCCTGGGTAGTCCTCTGGGTGGAGACCAGAGTCAGCTCACGGGCTCCCTGGAGGCTGGCACCGCAGGGGGACTTGAGAACACTGTCAACCCAAACAACGCAGTTCTTCACAGAGAGGTGCAGTGACCAGCCAGAGGTCACGCAGCAATCAGCCAGGGCCAAGGTGAGGGGCCGGGCTCCCGCATCCCGGTTCCACCAATGAGAGCCTTGCGGTCTTTCCCCTGCCAAGATGGCATCCATCGGGGGAGGTTTCGGCCCTCCAGGACCCAGAGTTGATTTCATAATCTTTTTATAGTGCTAGTCGTGGGGGAAAAACATCACCCACTTAGCAGCCAGGGACACCTGGTGTTTGGGAAAAGGGGTGAGAAAGTAATATTGACTAAATACCTGCCACTCACTGCAGGCCCGCTCACATCCATCCACCCTGGGACTGGTGACACGCCCGCCTTACCTGTGAGCTGCCGGCTCAGGGCAGCCTGCCGCCAGCCGAGGGTTCCCATCCCCACGCAGGGCCTTGTGGACCTCGGTTCAGCTCACTGGGCCTGCTTCCTCACCTGTGAAATGGAGTCGCAAGCTCAATGTCACAGGTGGCCATGAGAATTAGGGGTTTCATCCCAGGAATGGGCACACAGTAGGTGCTCAAGAAAGGTGATGTGTTGATATTTTTTATTGCTGCTGTAATCAATTTCCACAAATTCAGCAGCTTCAGCAACACACATTTATTATCTTACAGCCTGGAGATCGGAAGTCCAACACGGGCCTCCTGAGCCGAACCAAGATGCTGGTAGGACCGTCTTCCTCCTGGAGGTTCTAGGGGACAATCTATTCCTTGCCCTTTCTAGCTACCAGCAGTGGCCCAGATTCCTTGGCTCACGGCCTCCTCCTCCATCTACAGAGCAAGCAACCTCACATCTTTCCAGTCCTTTTGCCATTGTCACATCTTTCTCTGTCCACGGCTGGGAAAGGGTCTCTGATTTTAAGGACTCCTGTGATGACAGGGTCCCATCTGGATAACCCAGGATCATCTCCACGTCACAAGGTCCTTAATTCAACCCCATCTGCAGAGACCCTTTTCCCATGTCAGGTCACGTTCGCCTAAGTCCTGGGAATTAGGGTGAGGACATCTCTCGGGGGCTGTAGTCTGCCGACCACAGGTGAGCTGCGTTGGAAGAAGATTCCACTAAAACTGGCTCATTCAAGGGCCATTTCCCATCTTTCGGCTGTTTTTGACTCTTTTCAAAGAGGCACTGTCTAGCCAAGGAGACGGGGCCAGGACTGCCAGACCTTTGCTTCAAAATAAATCCTACTAGGAAATTTCCATGGGACTAGGCCCTTCCCCCCCCCACAAGCCTGCCTGAAATCCCAAACCAAGCAGGGCTTCTTGCAGAAAAGCCATCGGACTTTGTGCTCTCCCGAGAGTGGGGTTTTTGTTGTTTGTTGTTTATTTTCTTTTGTGTGTTTGTTTTTCCCTGTCAAATTAAATAGCACCAGGATATTGTTACGAAGGCAAAATGAACCTGGCTTAGGACATCATCTTCATCTTAGGAAAGGGTTTCACAGCTCCTGTCCTCAAAAGAGCCCAATCTGTCATGCCACCCCAGCTTAAATTCCTCGGAGTTTCCTCCTCAGCGCGTTCAGAGAGAGCTCAGCTCCTTTGCGAGCCCCGCACGTGGACAGGCATCACGTGCTGTGCCTGCCCTGAGGCATGCACATAAACCCCACTTGCCCAACACCCAGCGTCTTTTGACTTTATCTGATTCATCCATTAAGTCGCCAGTCACGAATGGGCTTGGCGAGGGATGCTTTTTGCATGCAAGAAATGCATCTGTTTTGCATTTCAACCAGGTTTACAAGGACAGCTGTGATCTCATGGATTCTCGCAATAATTCTGGCATTCCCACTTCCCTGAAGAGGAAACAGGGTGGGACGGGGGGCCTGGTCACAGTCATTCAGCCGATAAGCAACAGGACTGGGGTCTGAAGGTTGTCCTTCTGACTTTAAATCGTTCCAATTTACTGTCTCAACACTCATTCTCTACTGTGATACTGTAATAGAATAAGAAACATATATTTAGTCTTTGTCCCAGTTCCTGGCACAAGAGCTCCTAACACTCATAATTTCTTGATAGAGGTGAGAGGAGTATGCATTTTTTGGTTATTTCTAGCAAGCCCCTTCAACCACACTTGAGTTTATGCTAATAAGGTCGCTTGGGTGGCCCCTAGATAGCTTTGGAGAGGGGCTGGAGATTACGTTAATCACCAGTGACCAATGATTTAAGCAATCAGGCCTCTGTAATGGACCCTCCCTAAAAAACCTTAAATGAAGGAGTTCAGAGTTTCTGGGTTGGTGTTAGTGTTTGGATGCTGGGAGGCCGGTGCACCCCGAACTCCACGCGGACAGCGATTTCCACTCTCAGCGTCTTCCAGACCCCACCCTGTGTGCCTCTTCATCAGCCTGCTCATCTGTTCTCTTTTATAACAAACCAGTAAATATAAGGAGAGGGTTTCTCTGAGCTCTGTCAGCTGTTACAGCAAATCAGTGAACCTGCGGAGGGCGTTGTAGAAGCCCTTGATTTACAGGCTAATTAGAAGAGTGGGGGCCTGGGGAAGCACTGCCTGCGACTGGTGCCTGAAGTAGGGGCCATCCTGAGCCCTGAACCTGAGGGGTCTGTGCCCCCTCAGAACGAATTAAGTTACAGGACGCCCAGCTGTGTCCACAGAGATTCAGAGTGCTGCACAGTGTGCAAAACCCACTCATTTGGTGCCAGGAGTGTAAAAACTAGATCTTAACAGTATCGATTTTTAATCATGCATTAACTCATTTGATGTTTATTAGTTCATTAAGTCAACTCTGTGCTGGAGATAAAGTGAGGCCCAGGAAAGGCCCACTCCCTGCCCTCCCTGAACGAGCTGAGAAGGAAGCACAGCCCTCCAGGTTAATGGCTGTCAGCCCCACCCCACCTCACAGCCAGGATCACTGTAGAACTCAAGCCAAAACACAGAGAATTCTCATCCACTTGGTGTGGATGGGGGCCATCACACTGATAATTTTAAGAATTTCCTTTTAATTTAGATATGTAGTAGGCTGAATAATGGCCCCCAAAGATATCAGGTCCTGATCCCTGGAACCTATAAACATTGTCTTTTGGGGCAAAGACTTTGCAGACGTGACTAAGGATGTGGAGAGGGGAAAGTCATCCTGCATTGTCTGGTGGGCCTCAATGCAGTCACCTGTATCCTTCTAAGGGCGGCAGAGGCAGCCCTGACCCCTACAGAGAAGAGAGCTGTGTGCCCTCAGAGGCAGAGAGAGGAGTGACGTGGCCTTCAGTCAAGCAGCACTGGGAGCCCCAGAAGCCAGCAGAGAGAAGGAAGATTCTGCCCTAGAGCCCCCAGAGGGAGCAGGGCTTTGCTCTGGCACGTCTGGCCTTCAGAACTGTGAGAGAACACATTTCTGTCCTTTTAAACCACCAAGTCTATGGCAACTTATTACAGCAGTGCCGGGATACTGATACAAGGGATGACTTACACACAGTTATACGTGTGAATCTTAAGTGCACGTCTTGGTGAATTCTTGTGTAGATACCCACTTGCCACCCTATAGATCAAGGTAGAAATTCTAGTCAATACCCTCCCCCGGAGATAACCTCTCTACCTCGCACCTCTATCATGACAGACTGGTTTTGCCGGTCCCAGAACTTCACAGACGTAGAACCTACAGAATATACTCTTGTGTAAGGCTTCTTTCGCTAAACTTAACATCAGTGAGGTTCACGCATGCCGTTGTGTTTTTCTGTCTTTACTGATGAGTATTATCCCGCTCTACAAATATATTTGCTCATCTATTTTCCTATTGGTGGGCATTGGAGCTCTTCCTGGTTATTTGCCGTACTAATAAAGCGGATAGGAACATTGTCCTGCAGTCTTTTGCGGACATATGTGCTCATTTATTTCAGGCACGTTCCTGGGTGTGCGCGGGCTGGGTCCAGGCTGCTAAGTTGCTGTAGCTTCCCAGGTGATTCAAATGTGTCATCAGGTGTGCGAACCACTCATCTCGGCCAATGGTTCTCAACGGGGGATGATTTCGCCTCCCAGCGGACATCTGGCAAGGCAACCTTGGAGACGTTTTTGGTTGTTACAGCTCAGAAGGGGGTCACTCACAGTATCTGATGCACAGAGGTCAGGATGCTGCAAAACATCCTACAGTACGGAGGGCAGCCCCGCCCCTGCTCCGGACACCCCCACCCCACACACACACACACCACGAAGAGTCAGCTGGCCCCAGTGGTCAAAAGCACTGAGATTAAGAGACCCTATTGTCCACCAATAACTCAAGACCACATGCATGAATAACGTGATTAACCCACCTGCACACAAGTTACAGCTCACAGAGCCCGGCCCCTGCTGTGAGAGGCGGGGTGTGCTGACGGGGGTGAGGGTCAGAGGTCTGGCCACCCTTGGCGAGCCCGGGAGAGAGCGGGCAGGCTGCCCTGTTGAGAATGCGGAGGCTTTTCTCGAGCCAGCCTCGTCTGCGGGCCTTCAGCTGAAGGTCGGAGGCAGACTCCTGCTCGGCAGGTGCAAGGGCGTGGGCGTCTGACGTCATCCCCGCTGAGCCGTTCTCTCTTCCTGTATCTCTTGGCTCCAGGGACACAGAAAGCCCCCCAGAGGATGGGAACCGTGTCTTATCCATCCCTGCAAATGTTTGCTAAATGAATGGATAAATGGGCTTCAAAGCCAGTCCTCCTGTTCCAGGTAGACGGAACGCTGAAGTCAGATTGTCGCCGAGGTCTTCAGGGCATGAGAACCACGTTGCAAGTGCTATCAACAAACTCCACCTGCTGTCAGGTGTTAAACAGCGTTGCACAGGCAAGCTCATGGGGTCTTCGTGTGGCGAGACTGGCTCGCTGTTCACCATTCCCAGTTTCTCTTCCTCCTAGGCACACAGCTGGATTACATCTCCCGGCATTCCTTGCAGTCAGGCGTGGGCTTGTGACTGAATTCTAGCCAATGGTATGTGCTTCTCTCTTAAAAGCCTCCCACCTCTGGTCCCTCAAGCTCAGCCCCTAGCTGCCAAGTGAAGCAAAGGATTGGCAGGGCCACAGGCAGGAAAAATCTGGTCCCTGAATTGCCCGCTAAAAAAGCCACACACTTGACATTTGCTTTGCGCTATTGAGTGGAAAACAAACTGATTAAGTCACTGAAAAGTGGAAATTTGTTTGTTACAGCAGCTAGTATGTCCTTAACTATTATACCTACCATGTCTCTGCAAACCGGGGGATGGGATTTTAATTCCACTGCAAATAAGAAGTGAGTCCTCCCTCCAAAAAGAACTTAAAATGCAGAATGAGGGCAAGGATGCTGTGTCTGTGGGGCCAGGGAGGGGAGTGGGAAACACAGGTGCCAAAGAGATCACTGAAAAGTGTGTAACTGTGGCCTTGGGCAGGCATCTCTCACCCAGGGCACTGGGGTTGTCCAAATTTACAGACGACTCAGATGTGCAAAAATGAGTGAATCATTCTTTACACTTGTTTTCTAAAAATAGATATTTAATTTATTAATTTACACAACCATATTTAAAATCATATTAGATATTTCTTTAGAAATGTAGCTAATTTCTACTATCACATTTCACAAAATCATTCTATTCAAACTATTCTCTGGCTTTCACACCGGGGTTCCGCCTCCCTAGAGCCGCATTGTGTTCTGTCAATTGCATTCCATGATTTGAGACCTGGAGCTCTTTGAATCCAGGCATTACTTTGATCGCTGCCAGCTTGGCTGTTCTGTGATCCTTGATCAAGGTCACTTTACTCTTCGGTGGTGACCTCCCCACTGTGCATGAGATCGCTCATCTGCCCCCTCAGCCACATCCCACACTCCCCGCTGGGGCACCCGAGCCATGGGAAGCAGGGCTGTTCTCCCACCTGCCAGGCGGTGGGGGCCTGGGCCTCTTTGCCTTCAGATCCCCTCTTGGCTCTTTCCCTTTCTCTGCATCATAGTGGGGCCGACCCCCAAAAGCGGCATTTCCCAGGTGCCTGGGTCCGCTGGTCAAGGCCAATAGGAGACACTGGGGAGAAGCCGGGTTCTCCCTCCCCCATGTCTGGCTACATCTCAGGCGGACGCTTGTTCTCCATGGCTCTCCTTTTTCTGGCTAGGCTTCTATGTTTGAGCTCCCTCCCCTTAACCTGGCCCCTGCAATTCCTCCTTCTGTCCCTTTAGCTCCAGAATGGGAGGCAGCTTCCTGCAGTAGCTGAACTCCAGAGGTGACTTCCAGTTCTGTGTGGCTTCCCAGCCATTCTGTCAGCTGCATAACTCATGCCCCACATTCGATTTCTTCTGTAGAAATGCTCAGAGGGGTGTCTGCTTCCCGGGCCGGATCCCGGGGCTTACGTGGGCATACACTGAGGTCCTCTGCCCTGGGCCATTTTTCCAGGCCCACTTGGGGGAGTGGGGACAGGCCACCCAGGTCTCCACCTCTCTCCCCAGAAGCCTGCAGCCAGGCCCCTGTCTCTCCCCATTGCCCCTCTCCCCAGCTCTTCTTCCCTGCGTGTCTTCCTCCCTCAGCTGCTTCTTGCATCTCTCCCATCTCTGATTCAGGCCGGGGTCAGTCACCGTGCGTGGCCCTTCATGAGAGAACACAAATTCCAGGAGCTTTAACTCACACTTGTCAGGCCAGATTTCAAGACCACCGTCGCACCAAGGGCTTAAAAAACCCTCAAAAATTTATTTTGAAACTCGAAACTAAGTGTTTACCCCTTTCTGTCTGGTCTTGTCCTCTCTCAGTGCTAAGCTGCATTTCATGGCCTGGTGTGATAGCAGAAGGGGGGCTGGTGGGAGCACCCCAAAAGAAAATCACCGAGTCATTTCATAGTATTCTGCCCTTCTAGAAGTAAAGCCAGTAGCTAGCAAGAAATGGCATAGTCATGGGAGCAAAACTTTGTAGGAACAGAAGATGCTGGTGATTGGAAGGGAAATGGTTCAGGGGTGAGAGGAAGATTAGAGACCCAGGCCCCCTTTGGCACTTCGTACTGGCACACGTCATACTTCCTGAAAACAAAGGGGGAAAAACATCTCTCACTCCAAAAGGTTTAGTTCACTCTATCTGAAATGAGGAAGAAAATGAAGAAAAACAGCTGGTAAAAGTCTCTTGTTGGAGACTACTTTGAGGAAGTACCCAAACTGGGACGAATAACTCGGGGTGATTTGTGATAAGCATTTGCAGTTTCAAGCAGAAACAGGCCACAGGCATGTGAGGGAGGGTGCAGGCAGCTGCCACCAGATCCCCTTCTCCTGGCGGGTTGGGGTTTATCTGCCGTCAGAAATGTGGAGGATTTGAGTTGCAGTCTTTCTGTCTCCTTTCACTGGCTGGCTGGCTGGCTGAACAGTAAACTATGCACACACTCATCTGGGGTCTGAGATTAAAGGCCCCTCCAGGAGGGCTAAGGGAAGACAGTCAGGATCCCTCCCCTCCCTGTGCTCAACGTCTGAAGTCAGACCCAAACGCGGCACCCCTGGAGAAAGCCCAGGCCAAGCCAGCCCTTTTGCTCTCTGGATCAGCTCCCCGCAGCGCTGTCCTGTCCTCTGCCGTCTCCTGGAGAGCATGGTTTGTGGCGTGCCACCTGGGAGGCGGGGTCCTAGGAGCTGTGTCCTGCAGCACCAATGGGGGAGCAGTCTCAGAAGGACTGTACTTCAGGCACTCTAAAGGCTGCTTGGAGCCAAACCCAGGGCAGGTCTTGGTCGCAGTTCCTACAGCTGCCCATGAGACCCGAAGGTGCCATTCTTTACGTAGCCACCAGAGGGCACTGTCCAACCCCACATCACCACTCCCCAGAAGAAAAACCTTCCATGGCTCCCACTGGCTCTTAGGATAAGGCCAGATCCGTAAAACCGGATGACAAGGCCATGAATGACCTGACCTTTCCAACTTCGTCTTACTCTCCATGCTCCCTGTTCCAGTAACGACGGCTTTCTCACAGTTCCTAGAAAACGCATCACTTCCTGTGGCCCCGGGGCTTTTGCAACCACTCTGCCCACTCCTAAAAGGATAGTCCACTCATCACTCATTCACCTAGAGAACTCCTGGTCATCCTTTAGGTTTTACCTTAAACACTAGCCCAGCCCCAAAGGGAGGCCTCCCACACACACCCGATGAGCTTACATCTCCCATTTGGCACCCTGCACGTCTCCTCCGCCGCACTTGCCATGGAGGCAATTAAATCGTTACTGCGTCACGGTGCGCCTGCTGTCGCCCCAGCTGGGCCATCGGTGCTGCCTGACCCAGCCGTGCCTCGCTGACGCCCCAGGCCCACACAAGGCCCGTAGTGTGTCGGCTGCTACTACAAGGCTGCCTGTCGTAGATGTGAGTGCCGGTCACCAAATATTTCTGAGTCTCACTGTCCGGGCCGTTGGTAGGATTGCACTTTCTGCCCCTTGCGGTGGGGACACAGCGCTCCTCCTGCACACAGTCAGCCAACAAGCTGAGATCTGTGGGGACGTGCCGCTGCCCAGGTTGGGGTTTCCCTTGCCGTGGACACCTGCCGGCAGGACACCTGGCGACAGCTGAGGTGGCAGCTGCTCTTTAGCTGGGCTTCCTGAGTGTCTACAAATTGGTTTACAAATTTTACATCAATGTCCAATGGGCAGTGGTCTTGACGCAGTGCCACCATCGGAACTCAGAGTATGAGTACAAATAGCTGAGAATAAAGTCAAATGGTTGCACGGAGGGGTTGAAGGAGGTGACGAACCATAAGTGGAAATCAGAAGTAGCCTGGGATACTTTCTCTTTTTTCATCAAGACTAAGGAACACATGCATCTCAAACTCCTCCCATTTACTGAAGGCAGGGTGCAGCTTACTTTCAGTCGTCTTTCATATTTGACAAAATAGGGTGATTGTGAAGTGGGTTTAAGAACTTATGTGGTTTAGTCACTCGTGCTCTTGCTAACACAGAAAACACAGGGGCCTCAATCACACTGAGTCCAGAAGTGATTCAGAAGAGCTGGTCTCTGCACGTGATGTTTATGATATTTTGTAACCCGTTTTTTTTCACTTATATATTGTTTTTTGTGTATGCTCAAGAATGTTACACAATAAGAATCTACGTAGAAATGAGTCAAAAAGAGCTCTCCTGGTAAGTATCAAATTAAAACTAAAGGATAAGCAAGCACCATGTCCTGGGGGGTTTGGTTTGTGCTTCTGTTCTCAGTGGTACAGGCTGGTGAGTGCCTGGTATGGGGGCGTCCTACACTTGAGGAAGTACAGTAGCTCCCCTGTACCCAGGCGCCGTCTAAATGCCCACAGTGCAACATTTCCATTTCTCAGGTGAAGAAATCGAGACTTTGGAAGATTTGTGGAGGTGCCCCAAGCTGCTGTGTTAATGGAAAGCGGAGCAGAGTTGAAACAGCCTCCCTGTTCCCCAGTCCCTGCTCTTAACCCCCACCCACCCCCTCTGTGGTCTCATGGATTCCCCACCTCCCCCTGGCTCTTCCCAAGTGGGGCTGCTCCTGGCAGCTACACTTTGCACAAAGTGTGTTGTTCGGAGGGCACTTTAGCAACAACTCGCCAGCTTGCCCCTAACACTCCAGCCCCAGCTGGCACACAGGGTTGCGGCTGCTGTGAGCAGGGCTTGTCCTGAAGCAGTTTGTTCTCGGGGACAACCTGGGGACACGGTCCACCCAGGTCACAGCTCACCATCGGGGCTTAGAACCCAGTCCTGCCACTTACAGCCTATGTGACCCACCACTTTCTCCTCAACATAGAAGCATAGCAAGCACACACGCACACGCACACACGCACGCACACACACACAGACACGCCTGCACAGACATTCCTAGCATGCAGAGCAGTGCCCGGCTCACAGTCAGTACTCAGTAAATAACTATTAAGTAAATGATATAAATTATTAAACCAATCATGTGCTCCCTATGCTTAGTGCCGGAGCAAAACCCAAAAACATAGTGTCTTAGGTGAGAACCCCCCAAATCACCCCCCAGGTGAGGATTTACAGGCATCAACACAGGGATGCCCCTGGGGGAGCAGACCTGGGGCAGGGGAGCGGGGCAGGACAGGTGAAGCCAGCGCCATGCGACCCTGGGCCGCAGCCTCAGCTGGAACCTGCGTTATCTGCAACGTGCATGGTGCGCACGGGACACACAGCCATGCTTTGGGAGGGAAAACTGTCTTAACAGGCCTGTCCGGAATACGGAAGGAGAAGGGAGAGGGAATTACTTCGCTGACTCTGTTAGCATCAGGCAAGAGCCCTGGGAGCTTCCGTTTCCCCCTCTGTAAATGTGTGATGGACCCAGGCCTGCCGTGAGCTTCAAGTGGATGAGAGGCAAATCATCGGCCCTTATCAGTCCATACCTGGCACACAAGGCTGCCATGGTAGGGGTTTCTTTCTGGTTGGTTTGGGGGCCCCTCCACAGTGTTAAACTAACCACGTTCCTTTCTGACCATGATGAGATGGAACTAAATTATGATCAAGACAAAGTGCCAGCCTCTGGCCAAGCCCACTCGCTGCCCAACCCAGTAGCGGGGCCTCCCCATTCCACCTCTCGTTAATGAGAGGTGAGTGGCGGGCCGCGGGCTGTGGACAGGAAATGCCTTACAGATGGCAGGTGGGCCCAGGGCAGCTAAAAGGGGCCAGCAGGGGGGCACTGAAATGCTGACGTAGGATGAAAAGCCAGAGCTGGCCCAGCGCAGGCCACAGCTGAGCGAGCATCGGGGCGGAAGCATGCTCTGGGCTTTTTGAGTTGTACGATGTCTTTTTAAGTGGAAATGTCACTCGACTTGGAGAAGGAGACTCGGTCCTTGGAGAGAAGTCAAGTCTTTTCCAGGACAACAGCCGCGGGCTGTGCACAAGCCGACCCAAATTGGAGACTGGCCCCTACGTGGTGGTAGGGAGTTGGTGGGGGGGATCCTCCCTCCCTCCCTTCCTCCCCCCCTCACTCACTCCCTTCCTTCCTTCCTTCTTTTTCTTTCCCTCCTTCCCTCTCTCCCTGTTCTTTTTTTCCCTTTTGCCGAATATTTATTAAATGTGTACTATGTCCCAGATACTCTGCTACACACTGGGGATTTGGTAGTGAAAAAAAAAGAACAAAAAAGTCCTGCATTTGTGAACCTTACATTTTCTTGGGGGAGATAGACAAGAAAATAAGTAAAAATAAGTTTTAAAAACGTGCAGAAGAGAACAAATAAGTAAAGAAGGGGAAGGGGCCGCAGGACTTGCAGCTCAGTTTACCAGGGAAGACAGGTCTCAGTGAGAGGGTGGCAAGGAAGTAAGGTCGCTGGGGAAGGGCGGTCCGGGCAGAGGGCGTGGCAGGTGCAAAGGGCCTGGGGCAGCGCTGTGCCTGGCGTGTTTGTGGAACATCAAGAAAGCTCAGACTCGCTCAGTGCCATTCTACAGGCTGTTGGAGAAGCTTCCTCTTTGTCTCGCTTGCTTCCAGGTTCTACGTCTCTAGAGCACGGATGGCTTATGAATATATATGTGGTGCCAGGCGGATGCTGTGTCCCATGCTGGGGGGCTCTCAGGTGGGAAAAGTGACACATGGTCTGCCCTCAGGGAGTTTACAATCTAGTCCAGATACTGAACATTGGTAGCTCATGGGCTCACCTTGACTCAAAGGCTTGTTCGGTTTCACCAGCAGTAAATGTTTTTTTTTTAATTGACAAGTTTTAATTTTGATACAATTTCACACTCACAGAGAGGTCGCAAGAATTGTACACAAAAGCTCCCATTTATCCTTTATGCAGGCTCATCAATTGTTTAGATTTTGCCCCATTTACGGGACTTCATGACCTGTGCATTCTCACTCTGTGAAGATTTATATACCGGTGTCTTCTCTGCACCATTGGACAGGAAGTCACAGCCATCAGGCCCTTTTACCTGTAAATACTTCGGTGTGGTGGAAGCAACTTAAATGTCTGTGCTGGATCAGTAGGTAAAGAAAATGTGGCCCACCCACACAATGGACCATTATCCAGCCTTCAGCCTTAAGAAAGAAGGAACCCTACCATTGTCACAGCATAGATGAGCCTGGAGAACGTTACATGAAGTTAAATAAGCGAGACCTAGAAGGGCGAACACTCCATCACACCCCTTACAGGATGAATCCAAAACGGTCAAACTCATAGAAGCAGAGTCGCTGAGGGACATGAGTTCCTGCAGCAGCACAGAGCCTCTAAGTGACAATAGTGTATTGTGTGCTTAACAGTTTTCTAAGAGCACAGATCTTATGTTAGGTGTTCTCTCTCTCTCTCTCTCTCTCACACACACACACACACACACACACACACACACGCAATAAATAAAGAGAGCAGGAGAAGACTTTCAGGAGCGATGGGTATATTGTGGCGATGGTTCCCCAGGTGTGTACTTATCTCCCAGACTCATCAAGTTGTACATATTGGACACGGACAGCTTCCTGAATGTCAATCACACCTCAGTAAAGTGGTTAAAAATACCTGGGTGTGCAGTTCCTGAGAACGAGTTACATTCTCTCACATAACCACAGTGGAAAGATCAAACTCAGGAAACATTGATACAATTCTAGGATCTAATTCATGCTAGTTCTAGTTTGTAACCTAATCTAGTTCATATTCCAAGTTCATCGACTACCCCAATAATGTCTTTTATAGCTGTGTTTTTTTCCTCATCTAAAGTCTGGTTCAGGATCATGAAGTGCATTAGACGTGTCTGTTTAGTCTTCTTTCATTGGAACAGCTGCTTGGCCTCTCCCTTCTTCATTTTGTCTTCCATTATGGTGACATTTTTTTAGGAGCATGGGCCAGTTATTTGGTAGAATGTTCCTCCTTTGTGTCTGTCTCACAGTTAGACTTCATTTCTGCGCTTTGGATGGAAACAGAAGTGATGTTATGTTCTTCTGAGTGCATCTTATCCAGAGACACATGGTGTTGGTTTGTTTCAATGTGATGTTAATGGTTTTTTTTTTTTTTTATTTAAAAGTTTATTAGCCCTAGGAAAAAACTGATTCCTCAAAATCAACTCTTGTTAAGTTTCCCGTAAAACAGTGAGCATACAGAAAATTTCTCTCATGAACAGAAAATCACTATGATTTTTAAATGTCTAACCACAAAACAAAAAGAAAGAAAGAAAGAAAATCACTAGGCTTTTGGTCCAAGATATGTTTATTTTTTTCTCCTTCTTCTACAGATAACAGAGAGATGAGTGTGTAGCTTCACCTACAAACAAGTGTTATTGCCCCAAATGTGCAACACAAATACAGATGTGATGGGCAGAAGCTGGTACAGGAACAGGCCCACCTGGAGTCCCCATGGCACCCCAGTGCCTGCTGAAGCCGCCTGGCAGCCTGCACTCCCTGTCCCAGGCAGGAAATCGTCCCTGTCCCCTGAGAGCAGCCCCTGCTCTGCAGGGACAGCACCCTGAGGAGCCTGAGCTGGTGCCACACGGGGCGGGGACACACGTGCCGGATGGTGGCAGGGGCTGAAGAAAGATGGCTGGGAAGTTGTGGGTGTTGGTTTTGATCACTTGATACACTCGTGTCTGCCTGTTTTCTCCACCAAAAAGTTACTATTTTTCCCCTTGTCACTAATAAATAATTTGCGGAGAAATAACTTTGGAGCCATAAATATCATGTTCCTCCAAAAAAATCATCACTCACTAGTTTTCAGCATCCATTGATGAGCTAACTCCATCATTCTGAACATATTTGTTAGTTGGCAAACAGATTAGTTGGCAGATAGATAGTTGGCAAAAAGAAGCTTTGTTTCAAAGACAGCTTTCTCTTCTCTCTCATTTATTTATTTATTTGTTCATTTATTTCTGTCAGTGTGACGTGAGTGTTTCATACATGAAAGGATCATTCACCCTGGCCGGGTGTTTCAGTTAGTTGGAGCATTGTCCCCCACACCAAAAAGTTTCGAGTTTGTTCCTGGTCAGACATGTACGGAGGCAACCAATCAATGTTTCTCACATTGATGTTTCTCCCCGCCCCCCACCTCTCCCTCTCTCTAAAATCAATAAACATAAAAAAAAAAAAGAAAAAAGAGAGGGTCATTCTAGTTGCTGTGAAGAGAATGGATGGAGGTGGTGGTCAGTGTATTAGTCAGCTATTGCTGTGTAACAAACCACCCCAACCCCTATTTGTGTAGATTTGTTATCTCTTATGGTCTCTGTAGACCATGTATTTGGGCACAGCCCAGAGGGGTAGTTCCGGTTTGGGGTTTCTTGGGGTCAAAATGCAGGCCTGAGGGCGTCATGGCAGACAGAGGATCCACTCTCACGTGTGCCATGTTGGTGCCGATTGTTGGCAGGAGGCCTCAGTCCCTCTTCACAGGCTGCTTGAGTGTCCTCACGGCATGGTGGCTGGCTGCACCCAGGGTGACTGGCCCAAGAGAGGGAGAGCCGGGCAGAGGCTGCCCTTCCTGGCACACTCTATTGGTTAGAAGTGAGACTCTGTGAGTCTGGCCCAGGCTGAAGGGGCAGGGAGTTAGCCTCCACCTTTTAAAACAAGGAGGTCAAAAAATGTGCCAGCATTTGTGGATTCCTCAGAAAGTTAAACACAGAATCACCTGATGGCCCAGGTATCCCCGTGTTAGGCATAGACACAGAGAACTGGAACAGGGACTCAAACAAGCATCGGCACACGCATGCTCGCGGCAGCTCCGTTAGCAGCAGCAGAAAGGTGGAGATAACCCTGGCGTTGACTAACCGGTAAATGCATAACCCAAGTGTTTTCTATGTGTGCAGTGGAATACTATTCGATCCTAGAAGGAACACAGCCCCGACACAGGCCACGGCACGGATCAACCTTGAAAACCTTGTGCTACGCGAAAGAAGCCAGACGCAAAGGGCCACGTATTGTGCGGCTCCGTTTGCATGAAACGTCCAGCACAGAAAAATGCGTGGAGGCAGAAGGTAGGCTGGAGGCGGCCAGGGACTGGGGGGAATGGATGGAAATAGGCAGCTTCACGGGTACGGGGTTTGACTTTGTGGTGGTGAAAAGGCTTCAGGACTAGATAGGGGTGGTGTGTCTGCAACATTGTGAATGTACTAAATGCCACTGAACTGACCCCTTCAACATGGTTAGGTTTGTGTTATGTGAGTTCACCTCAACAAATTATTTTAAAAAACCCAAAAAGCGAAAGCAAAAATCACCACCGTGGGCAAGACCGAACTCTGAGAGGCCAGTTGGAGCTACCTCCCTGGATCGGAGGAGAAGGCAGGTGGGCGGAGGGCGGGGCTAGAGAGGAACTTAAGGTGCTCAGGGAGGGTTCAGACCCCTGGCACCACCTGGATGGCGGGGTCAGCAGGAGAGGAAAGGACAGGGATGCCCCAGCTTCTGGAGGATGGGTGAGCAGTGAGGCTCATCAGGGTCTGGAACAACAAGGCCCCCAGAAGCTTCTGGAAGAAGAGCAAGAAGCTGTGTGTATGTGTTGGGTTTGTGGTGCTGGGGAGGCTCCCAGAGCCGCTCACATGGGCATCTTCCACAAGTGAGTCAGAGGGAGGGAGTGCTAACAACACATATCTGGAAAAACAGGCGATGTGTCTGTCATCTGAAACCACCCCTCCACACCACTTTTCGGGAACTGAATCCCAGTGTCAGGTGGCTGGAGCTTCAGCCCATCCTGGCCATAGACTGGTGAATGTATCTGTGTGGGGTGCAGGAGGGGGGCCCTGGGGGGTGGGGGTTCTCATGGGAGATGGGGGCTGTGCTCACGTCAAAGGCACGCTCTGGAGTCCCTGTTCTTGCTCAAACTGAAGGATAGCCTCTGTCAAGCTTGTAGCACTTGCCTCCGCCATGTCTCTTCTGGGGATGGAACCTGACCGCTTGCATGTCAGGCAGGGCCCCTTCCTGCTCTGGAAAATACCCAGAGGTTAAAGAGGCCATTGGGGATCAGAGTGGATGACATTTTTATCAACACCGAGCCCTTGGGATGGCAGGTGATATTAGCCCAGGCGATATGTATTATTATGCAAACCCCTATTTAAGAGGGTGGGGGAGTGGGCAGCGGTGACCACGGTGGCACACGCTGAGGGACGTGGCAGGGTTATGAACTTGGGCTCAGGTTCAGATGGACTTGGCTATCTATGCCACTCACTAGCACCAAGCCTCCTTGGGCCTTGACATCCCCTTCTCTAGACCAGGGCCAGTGGTACCTGCCTGAGAGATGCTGGGTTCTGTGCACTCGGTGGCAGTGATCACCGGCGGTGATCTCTCCATTACTGGGATGTGCCTGGGTGTTGGCTGAGCTCTGCCTAATCTCCCTCCCAGCAACTGTCTGTGGTATTGACAATTCTCCCCATTTTATTAGGGGAAGAAGAGAGGTCCAGTTTAGGGGTAATTACAGGGTAGGTCACATCAGCGTCACTTCAAAATTCACGTGCTTTACTTTATGAGCCCCTCACAACCCACGTGCACGCTGTTCAGAAATTCATTTTAGAAGCCTCCCTCCTGGAATGGCCCCAGGGTTTGGGAGCCTGCAGAGCTAAGCCTCGGTTGGGCGCACAGCTCCCTGCACGCGCTCTGAGTGTTGCCAGGGCAGCCATGAACGCAGACTCCCCTGTTTGCTTCAGAACCTTCAAGGTCACAGGAAAGCCACATATGGGGCAAGGGGTTGGGTAGAGTAGGCCCTCGGGCTTACTGCATCAGGATAACTGAGGGAGAGGTGAGGAGCTGTCTCTGTCCCCACGTATGGGCAGGGAAGGTGGGCCGGCTGCCCCCTGGGCTGGTAAGGTCAGCGGGGCAGGGGGCGGTGCTGTGGGCAGAGGGCAGTGGGCATCACGGCCTGAGGGTGGAGAGTGGATCTAGATGAGCGGTGGCAGCCATCAGACAAGCCTCCAAGGCCACTGTTTTCAGGCCGGTGTACATCAGGAGTCCTGGGGGCTGCCATACGGACAGCAGGTGAGGCTGAGTGGGCATCCCTGGTGCCCTGGCCTTCTCATACACACACGGCCTCATGAGGGGGAGGCGGGGAGTCTTATCCTGCTGTTTGTAAATCTCAGGAAGCCAAACAAACAGTCCCGCTCAGGAGCCAGGCCCGGATTTGCCATAGACATCTGGAAAATGTTACCCTATTTCCCAATCCCTGCCGACTGTCCTCGGGGCTGTGGGAACGCTGCCCAGGGCGGATGAGTGTGTAGAGCAAGGCCTTCCCTGCAGGCTGAGCTGACAGTGGCCAGAAGCCCTTAGGAATGTCACATTTGATGGCCGAGGGGCCAGCTAAAAGGCAGAGCTCCCTTAGGTCTTACCCGACGTGAGGCCAGACACGGAGAGGGTGAGCAGGGTTCCAGAACCTTCAGTGCGGTGCAGGAGGCCTTCTCTTGGGCTTTTTCACTGGGCCCCAGGCGATCTTCATTTCCTAATAGACCCCGAGCCCCTGCCCACCGTGGGGCCCTCCCCGAGCTGGGGCCTTTGTCTGGAATGCTTGCCCGGCTCCCTTCCGTCCGCACTGCCCCCTCCCCCTTCCGAGTTCACAGACACATTCCCCACCATCCTAAACTGGATCAGAGCCTAGTGTGGGCTCTCGGAGCCCCCGATTAAATAATAAATCTCATGGTTTGTCTCCCCGGCTTGTCAGCCCAGGGCGGGCAGGGGAGTGTCTGTCTGGCTCACGTCTGCGTCTGTGCCTCATGCATGGTAGAAGCTCAGTAAAGAATTTGTTGAATAAATGGATG
Organism: Mormoops blainvillei; assembly: GCA_004026545.1. Taxonomy (NCBI): domain Eukaryota; kingdom Metazoa; phylum Chordata; class Mammalia; order Chiroptera; family Mormoopidae; genus Mormoops; species Mormoops blainvillei. Next base: position 109,338 of record PVJD01004489.1, on the reverse strand, counting down.
GACCATCGAAAACCCCTGATAAAGGGTTTTCCTCAACTCCAACTGTTTTCTTCTATTGCTAATGTATTAGAAACACACGCATGACAGAATTCCTAACTTTTTGGAGATGCGTTAAAGAAAAAGGAAGTAGAAACAGGCAAAAGCTACTGGTCAAAGTTGAAGCGACTCTGAAAGTTGTAGTGGGACACTCTTCACAGCTCTTCACCGGCTCTTAAACCTTCAGAGGTTTGCACTCTGAGGCAGGCCTAGCTGCCCATTGGGCTAGGCCGGGCTGGGGGCTTGCTAGAATCCGGTATCATTCTAAAGGACTGTTTTCTTGGGTGAATAAACTGACGCTGAAGCCTACTTGTGTTCTAGGGACTGTAGTATTGGACTCTGCCTGGCTAGGTTTTCTTCAAGAGAGCAGGGGGTCCAAAATGCGAGCATGTAACAAAAGGCAGGTTCCTGGCCACTGCTGACTCAGGGAGGTTTGGGGAGGGAGCCCCACTAGGGAGGGGTTTGGAGGAGCTCTGGCTGACGAACTGGAGTGGCCTGTGTCCTCTCTATGAGAGGCCCCCAATAAACTATGACACATTTCGACAACCTCCACTTTGGTGACTTTGCCTAATTGAAGATAACTGGGAAGCAGGGTGCCCTTATTAGCATTTAGATAAACAGAACAGTTTGACTCATCAGCAGCCTCTCAGAAAAGCCAGGTCTGGAAGTTGGAGCGAAAAAATAAAAGTTGAAACAAACAAATATGAAAAAAGAAGAAAAATGTTTTTAAAAGGCTGGATCCAATTTGGGGGTTAAACCCAGCTGCCCACACAGATTCATTTCAGCTTTTAAAGCGTTATTCTATATGATTTATTTCCTGCTGAGGCATTTGACAACTATTGTGTAAATGGTTTCCATTTATTCTGGAAAAGCATCTTCTCCTGCTCTGGGGAGGTCTGACTAGGACCCAACTAAATCAAAAACAACAACAACTGGGTTTGCTTTGGAACAACAAAACTCACAAGAAGACGGAAGAGTAAAATAAATGCTGATACCAGAAGAATCTTCAGACATTGTGGAATGAGTCACCGGGGCACCTCTGCGTCGCTGAGAGACCGAGGCTTGAGTCTTGCTGTGTGTCCTTGGGCAAATTGCTTAACCTTTCTGAGCCCCTGCTTCCTGATCTATACAATGGGGACAGTAGTCAGACCACCTCACAGGAGGGCTGTGAGCATTAACTGAGATTGGGTATGGCGCATCTTAGACACTTAAAACGGTAGCAGTAAGTATTCTAACAAAACAGAAACATTTTGAAGCATGAAGCACTTTCATCAGTTCCTACTGCAAGGACTCCAAAGGGATCTGATAAGACCTAGATTCACATTTTAGACATGGAAGTGACTTATTACAGAGGACATAAATCAGGTTCAAGAAAGGATAGGGGTTCATTTGTTCAAGGGCTCACGGTCCGCTACAGTTGTCTTTTGAATCTAAAAGAATCTTTTCATCTGAAAGAAGAGGAACCTTCCTTTAGAAAAAAATGGCTTTCCAACCTCACAACAGAGTCATTCTTTCATGGCCTTGACAAAAAAATAAATAAAATTATTTTTTAAATTTAGCCAATTCTGTGAAGCTAGTTGGAGGAAAAAAAGAAGAATTTTCATGAGCTGATAATGAGGCAGGATGAAATTCAGGTGTTGGGCAAGGGGGTTCTGGAAAGCTCGTCAGAGTTCGAAAAGTGCAGGTTTTCTGGCAGTGCGTGCTGGGGTCTGGGCAGTTTGGAAGAAGGTTTGGGTTTTGCCATGAGTATGAGGAGGGGGTCACAGGAGGGCAGGACCACTTGCCCAACTCAAGACCGCACCCTGATGCTCTGTACAGAGGGTCTGGGCGCCAGTGGACGCCATTTCTGCGGGATGTGATGTAAGCGGAGCCCCCGGGCCTTAGCCCAGAGCGGCTGGGGCCATAAGGCTGGCCCGAGGAGTCTATCCTGGCCCAAGACTGTCAGCTCCGCCCAAGCTCCTGCAGGTCAGAACACAGGGAAGGGCGGCTGCCGCCCTGGTAAGTTCATCAGCCCATCTGGGCACCCGGTGGCAATAGGGTGAGAGAGGCCAGGGGCTGGAGGCCAAGAAAATGATTTGAGGTCAGCACCGGCAGAGCCAAGCGAGGAAAGAGGGAGCAAGTGCAGGCCGGGCCAGCAGGCAGTGTCAGCCCCTGGGCCCCAAACCAAGCCACGGCCAAGCAGGAGGCCAGAGTCAGCACAGGGATGCTGACTGGGCCTCAGAGAGCCCAGCAGTGGGCAGAGAGTCACTGCCCAGCCCAGAGGTTCCCGGCAGTGACCCAGGCTGCTGCCTGAGGACACAGGCTGCTCTCCCTTGGCTATGACCTTGGCGGATGAAGGGTTAGAGGGGGAGGCAGCCATAGCAGAGCAGCTGGGATGACCTAAGTGTCTGGGGAGGCACCCCTGGCTCTGGCTTCTTAGCCCCGGGCCAGGCCCGGAGGCAGTGCGGGGGTGGGGGTGGGGCGGCGACTCAGGATGGGGACACCCCCCAAATTCCAAGAATCTTCCCAGTAGGTCAGGGGCAGCTCAGAGGGGTGGCTTGGTCCCCCCATAATATTTGTAAGCCCCTCTGACTTGTGTTTTAGGTTGGGTCTTCCAGACATAAAGCCTGAGACAAGGATGTGGCTCAAATAGTTTATGGGGGAGTTGCTCCCAGGAAGCACAAGTGAGGGAGTATGGAAGGGAGGTGGGTGGGGAAGATGATAAAGGGAGCAGTCCTGAGTGGGGCCTCCTGGGGACACCGGGGAAGGACTTGGAGCATTCTTCAGAGTTGTCCCATGTGAGGAGCCGGACCAGGATTTATACGCCCATGCTTGTCTTTCCTTGCTTGAAGCCTGCTTCTGGGACATTATTCCTCCTTAAGGTGACCAGCCATCCCAGTCTGCCTGAGACTGAGGGGTTTACTGGACAGTGAGGCTTTCAGGTCAAAAGCCAGGAATGTCTAGAGCAAACTGGCACAAGTTGGTCACCGTACTCTCTGGTCCTTCTGGGGGCCCCTGACACATGCTGAGTTTGCTCCTACGGCCAGAGAACACCCTCAGAAAGGGCACTACGAACCTGTTGGCATGATCCATAATGGCAAGTTCAGAGGAGACATGGGTAAGGGACATCCAGCAGCACTTGTGACACCAGGCCAGCCACCCCCGTTAACCTGGGACTGTCTCACCCCCAGTACCCTGCCTGCTGCTTCCTCTTTTTTACCAACCACAATGTTCCACAACTGTGCCCGCCAGCACCTCTGACCTCAGGGCCTTTGCACTGGCTTTCCCCTTGCCTGGAAATCTCTTGCCTGGACACGGCCATAGTGTAATATAACCTTTGTGTTGGGCATGATTAGTGCAGTGGTCCTGACACATAGTAAATACCCAAATAAATCCATAAAAATGTTCTAAAAACCACACAAAAGTAGAAATAATGGTCTCAAATGCACCTGGAGATGAGATTCCAGGCCCCTCCATCTACAGCAGTTGCTTCCTCCCAAGGAAATTGGGAGATAGCTGGGGTTTCAGACTCTCATCTCTGGCGGCCATGTCTGCTGCTTCCCACCTGACAGCCTCTAGCAGCCCTGACGTCGGCGTCAGGGGAGACATGGCCCAGGACTGATACTTTCAGACATCTCTACTTTACAAATGACTCTAGGTAGAATCCCAGCAAATAAACCAAAAAATGCGGTTTTGCCTCCATTAAACAGGCAAAATAAAAACTGTTCCTTATTTCCCTCATGGGGGTCCCAAAGGACAACCTAGCATCTGGACAGATACAAGGTTCTGAAGAGCTGAAACCAGAAATTCTCAAACAGTGACATGTGCACCAATCAGCTGCAGCTCTTGTTAAATACAGTTTGGTGCAGAAGATTTGGACTGGAGCCAGAGCCTGTGCATTTCTTTATTCTTAAACAAAATTTTTTTTTATCCCCACCTGAGGACATTTTTTCGTTGCTTTTTAAAGAGAGAGGAAGGGAGAGAGAGGAACATTGACTGGTTGCCTCCGGTACATCCCCAAACCAGAGATCGATCGTATGCACCTGGACGAAGGATCACATCCACAACTTAGGTATGTGCCCTGGCAGGGAATCAAACCCATAACCTTTCAGTTATAGGATGATGCTCCAACCAACTGAACCACACCACGCAGAGCAGCCTGTGCATCGCTAACAAGCTCCAGGTGATGTCGGTGGTCTGTGACTGAGGCTTTGATCATGCGCTTTGGCAAAGTCTCTCCTGTCTGAGTAAGGAAGAATTTGATGATCTTGCCTGCAGTTTCCATAGGCTCAGCAGTGGTGAGGTGTAGGAAAGAGGCCGCAGAGACCCTTGGAGTCACTGGCAGTGTGAGGAACGAGGAAGCCTCTCAAATACATAGTTCATGTGTCTGAATTAGGGTACTGTGTATGCTGCTATGACAAAGAGGCCCCCTAATATACTGGCTTAAGCAAGACAGACATTTATTTCTTTAACAGTCCAGAAGGAGGTGACTACTAGTAGGACAACTTTGCGAGCTCTAACACCTGGTTTTTATCTCTAAATCCAAAGAGGTTGCTGCAGCTCCTGCCATCATATTCTATATCCCACAGCATGGGAAGGAAGGAAAGGCAAAGAGAGCTCATGCCCATTCTTTCTGTAAAGGGAATAATCTAGCAGTGGCTTCTGTGTACACCCCATTGACCAGACACAGCCACGTGGTCATTCCTAGCTGCAAAGGAGGCTAGCAAATGAGCAGTGTTATGGTCAATGAAAAGCTGAGGCATTCTAGTATTAAAGGAAGTAGGGGGGTATGGATATTGGTTACACATCTATAAGAAGAGAAGCTATTACTAAATTAAAACTCTAAAATTAAATTTGTTTAAATACTATGCCAACAACTTTATTAGACAGAGGCTGCCTACACCATCTATGCAGCTATAGACAATGTGGTAGATGGAATGATGGCCCTCAAAGAGGTCCACATTCCAATCCCCAGGTTTTGTGAATGTTATCTTACATGACAAAAAGGACTTTGCAGATGTGATTTGGTTAAGGACCTTGAGATGGGGAGGCTATTCTGAATTATCAGGATGAGCCCAGTGTGATCACAGGGTCCTTATAGGAAATGCGCAGGGCGGTCAGAGTCAGAGAAGGAGGTGCTAGGATGGAAGCTGAGGGTGGAGTGATGCACACTGCAGACAGAGGGAGGAGGGGCTACGGGCCCAGGAAAGCGGATGGCCTCCAAAGAGTTGGAAAAGGCAGGGAAACAGAGTCTCCCCTAGAGCCTCCAGAAGGAACGCAGCCCTGTCAACACATCGACTTTTGCCTGTAAGACTCATTTTGGACTTCTGGCCTCCAGAAGAGAACACCCTTATGTTGTTTTAAACTGTTAAGGTTGTTACAGCAGCCAGGGGAAACTAACACGATCTGCTCAGGGATAAACACCTGTTTAGCTTAGCTGGGTCCTTCCCATTTGAAAACACATTCACAATGCCCTGGGCTGGGCATTGGACCCACAGGTTCTGCTCTGAGTGTGGGGCCTGAGCCCTGACTTGCCCCGGGCCCCGTGTGGTCTTGAAAGACCCCTTTTTGGCCTGACACCCGTCCCTCTTCTCCAGTGTTCTTAAAAATTGTAAAGGGCAAATGAAAAATCTTTTCTTATCTACAGTTATAAGTAATTCTGTTTATGCGTATAATCTCTGTTTGTGTTATGTGTATTTGTCTGTGTTTATATATGGTGAGGTGTTTTCTACCTCCGGATGCTACTACTAGTTAATAATATTTGATTGGCTTAAAGGAATTAAATGATTATATAAATTAGGAAATAGAATGGAAATTAACACAAATGCTTTTCAGGACAAAAATTATCTAGGAAAATATTTGATATTAAAGCTATTTTAAGTTTGACTAAATGAACATGTCTTCTAGAGCTATTGATATTAAATACAGTATATTTGTTTTTCCTGGGTTTACAGAATAAGTTCATGTTCTCCCTATTACAAATTTGTCAAGAAAATAGCTTGGGTAATAATTGACTATGAAATCTCATATAGTCATTAAGAACTAATAGTTTTGTCCTAAAGTTGGTTATTTCTGAGAGAGTAAGAGGCAAACTGAAAGGGACAAGAAAAGCTGTAGAAGTTTTGTGAAGAGAAACCTCAAGGAAATTTTATTTATAGTTAAGCTGAATAAGGTTGGAATAAATATAATAAAATGAATGTCAATATCAAAAGTAAGCTAATGTAAAACCAAAATTTAGTTCTTTTTCAGTCTGTGGGGAAAATCGTTTTCCTATGTCTGCCTAGAAAGCCCAGATTCCGTTTCATGAAAATAGTTCTGTATGATATTGTCTTCATCGGGCCCTTGATTACTTAAGAAAACAACCTTCTCATTCCTAAGAACTCACCTATATTTATATTTCATACTTTTTATGTCACTTTGGGTAAGTGAATAATTTAATATTGTTTCACAATGATATATGATCTGTTTGGTCAAGTATGTTTGATAAACATCCCAGGGTTTAAATTTTAAAAGGAAACCTTTTTCTTAACCTGAAAATGTCTTTGGGTTATTCTAATGGGCCCCTGGAATACCTCAAAGATTTGTTCTCTCTTTAGAAAAGAGAAATTTTAAATTGATTAGGCCAATTTGATATACTAAAATTGTATAGGAAGTTTTGTCAAACAAAGAAATGATTACATTGTATTTCTATACGTGTATTTTTATTATTAAATATTACAGAGATTTTATAAAAATCTCCAAGAGTCTATAAAGTTCTGATACAGTTTCATTTGTAATTCTAATTGTTAGCTTAAAAGGCTATATGTTCCAGAAAAACAAAGTTCTTTGTCAATTGCATTACAATCAGATCCTTAACCATGTCATTTTAAGGTGGGTTGTTTTTTTTTGTCATTTATAGACACTCATTGTTAAACTCTGATGCTTTTGCAAATATGCTTCATCTTAGGAAAGATCCATGGATAGGACTCCAACTTATTCTAAAATAGAGCTTCCTGAGAATATGTTTTCAGATCATACCTTTAAACTGGATGAAGATTTATAGAACTCTAGGGAATAACTGGATTCCTGAAATACTGGCAAATGATCAGGATAAGCAAGGATTAAATATATGGGGCTGAATGAACTGAGGGTGATTGTAATTTTTGTAACTTTTTGTTTGAGATACTGCATTTTCGTTTTTCCAGATATAAGGAAGCGCCCCCAGCTACCAGTGAGGACCAAATGGGATAACGGAAGAGAAAGCATCTCGGACACCAGCTTGCTCCATTAAACACTTGGGTAGAGAACCTGTAACAGGCCTGGCTGGGGGGGGGCATGCGGAGGTGACCACGACATGAGCCCAGCTGTCCAGGAGTTGGTGTGGCCAAGAAGCAAAGAGGCCACCAGGCCATTACGGCCCAGGAATGCCTGGCATTCTGGAAGATTCTGGGGGGAGGGTAGGAGGGGAGCTGCAGCTGGAAGGATGACTGGAGAAGCAGCAACCTGGAGGCGGAGCCAGTCTGCACACTGGCTCACCCGGAGTCTTGAGTCCTGGACTCTGGGCCCGAGTGCTTACTTATCTCACTGGTCTGCACAAACAGCCCAGGGAGCTGCTAAACTACAAATGGGGAGTCCAGGCCCTGGAGGGAGTGACTTGCCCAAGGGTATGAAGCTGGAACGTGGTGGAACCTTTTCCATGGCAACCTGTGCAAAGGCCCAGGGGTACAAGGGGGAGCTGGGAGAGGTGTCAGCGCTGTCAATGAGTCTGTAGTCTGTACAGGTAGCCAGGGGTCTGGCCATGGGACCTGAGGACCCCCACCCTGCCCTCAATCTGAAGGCCATGTAAGGGCGGTGGGATGATGAGGGAAGGTCTGAGATGCAGAATCCTTCCGCCCCTTGGGAGGCCTGTGCGCCAGAAGCCCCACCCACCCCCTGCCTGACTCTCTTCCAACAAGGAGGGGTGGGTGACCTTCTGGTTGGAGATGTGGGGCTGCTTGGCCCACTGAAGCTCTGCCTGAGCCCTGTTCTTCTGGACAAGCAGTTGGAGCAGGGCAGGGTCGTTTCCTCCCAGAGATAAGGCCTGGGCGGGCCTCCCTGGCTGCCGCCTACAAGGACGGCCATAGGGCCATAGATTCGGAACCTGGCTCTCTGCACGTGCAGAGGCTGGAATTTTTCTGATGATAAGAGCCTCAAGCTCCTGAAGATCCTAGGGGCTTAACCCACCTCGAAGTCTGTGTGGTGTTTACAAACAAAACCAACTGGAAACCCGCAGCCTTTAAAAAAAAATACAACCCACAATTTGACGGGCTGCTTTGTTTTGCTGTGTTAAAAAGGCCTGGCCCTGAACAAGGGACCTTATCGCAGAGCTCCTAATTTAGAGATGTAATTAAACTCAAGTATGTTTTCTAACATTTTTTGCTTAGGGGTCAATTTTGGAACTTAAAATATTCATAGGTTATCTTTTTTTCTTCCTATTAACAATAAAAATAACTTTAGGGCATCTCGTGGGAAAACATGTCTTCTTTTTTTTAGCAGCTTTTTGAGATCTAATTCACACACCACACAATTCACCCGTTTAAAGTGCACAGTTCAATGTGCTGTGGTTGTTTTTACCGTATTCAGAGTCGTGCAGCTTCAGTACAATCAATTTTAAAATATTTAATCACCCCCGCAAAGAAACCCTGTACCCTTAGTCATTGGCCCAATCCCCCCAACTCCAGCCCAGCCTTGACAACCACTAATCTACTTTGTTTCTATAGATTTACTATTTTGAGTATTTCATATACATGGGATCCTACAGTATGAGGTCTTTCTGGCTGGCTTATTACGCTCAGCATAATGTTCATCAAGGTTCATCAAGAAGTCTGCAGTATCGAGGCTGGTCCATAGGACCCTTCCTTGAATAACACATAAAGTGCTTCAGTCTCTACTGGGGCAAAACTATGTGTAAGAAATAATTCCTGCCTCACGCGGGACCCTTCGGGACCTCTGCCTGGCGGCCTATTTAGGATGCACGAATGGAGCAGCCATTCCATTGGAAGGAAGAAGAGGGGCTGCCTAGGTGGGGTGGGGGAGTTTTACAACTGATCAAGGTATAAATTCAGACCCCACATTTTATAAATTGATGCCTGGTGCTCTGCTGCCCCCTAGTGGTGGGCAATTCTACACCACCTCCTTTGGGGAGGCTCCCCTTGATTGCTGCCTGAAGTTGGGGTTACTACACCAGGGACTCCAAGGCCAGGTTCTGCATACTTACCCTAGCTTGGGAACTGGTCTGCTATCAGTCAATTGCACCTTCGCAAGAGTAAGTTCAAGTCCTTGATTCTCCTCTCCAGGAGAGATTTCCATGTAAATCCCGAAGCTCATCACTGAAGGACTGAAGGTTTTGCCCTTAGGTTTAAGTTTTACAGACAAGAGAAGAAATGGTGGGGGTGTCCTCCTGAGAACAATGGACCGTAGCTGTCTCCCCTGATGTAGAAAATGGGAGAACCTGGCCAAGGCCCAGCTTCTGGGCCTGGGTGCCCTCCCTGGAGGGACGGGGTGTGCAGTTTGCGCCCACCTTGTAAGAGGTTAACCTCTGACTCTGGGTACTCGCCCTGTGCTAAGCGTTAGTGCTGTAGCTTTCAGCACCTTTATAGCAGCCCTCCAATGTCAGTTACCGTTACCCTTACTTTATGGACACGGTGATGGGCTCAGACAGGCTAAGGACTTGCTCCCTTCACGACCGGTAAGCTGAAGTGACTGGGAGACGTCGAGCGGAGAGGCCGGTGGCCAGCTGGTCCCATGGACCTGGAACTCAGAAGAGGCAAAAGTGGAAGCTGGGTGTCGGGTTACTGCACATGGATGAACCTAAAACCAGGGATGGGGTGACCTCTCCTAGGGAGGATGGGTGCAATGAGAAGGAAAGAGGCCCAGGGTCAGCTGTCGGAGGGGACAGGAAAGGAGAGGCTGGGAGGAAGGGAGACTGAGGGGTGCAGGTTGTAGGTGCTGAGAGGCAGGAGCCAACTGGAAGTGCGTAATCTCTAAGAAAAATTCATTTGATCAACTGCTTTGATGACTGTAATGCAAAGCCCACCCGTTTTAGAGAGGGGCCCAGGGACACAGCCTGAGACTCTATCCCTGGGCTGGAATTGAATTCAGCTTCCTACTCTGTCCTTTTGCCTGAAGGCCAATTTGCAAGAGAAGAAAAAAATGTAGTGGGGTGAATGGTGACCTGTAAAAAGATATGTCCCCGTCCTAACCTCCTGAACCTGTGAATGTGACCTGATTTGGAAATAGAGTCTTCGCAGATATAATTAAGGATCTCAAGATGAGACATCCCGAATCATCCAGGCTGGCCCTAAATCTAAGGACCTGTGCACTTATATGAGACAGATAAGGAGAAGACACGGGCACAGAGGAGAGGACGTGTGACACCAGAGGCCACCACTGGAGTGAGGCAGCCACAAGTCACAGACCACCTGGGGCCATCAGGAGCTGGAAGAGGCAGAGAGGATTTCCTTCTAGAACCTCTGTCTTAGTGTTTCTCAAAGTGTGGCCCAAGGAACCCCTGCATCAAAATGCCTGGGGACCCTGTAAAAAAATTAAGACCCCTGGACCCACTCCCAGATCTATGGAATTCAACTGTCTGGGTGGGGCCCCCAAATTGGGAATTTTAAACCAGGTTTCCAGGTAACTCTGAGGGACCTGGAGGTCTGGGGCCCGAGGTCCGTGGATCTGGCTGTGAGGATGACTTGAGGGCAGGTGGGAGGAGCCTTGTCTGTCTGAGGGGAGGCCGCTCCTGTGACGGGGGCTGGCTTGTGCTGTGAGCCAGATGTCGGGGTCAGGGAGACCCAGCTCTGCCCTGAGCCAGCTGCTCCGTGGAAGAGCCAGGGACACACAAAGCCTGTTGTGGGCTGACCCTTGCACTGGCAGGCTGGGCTTTCCAGCAGTTTCAGCAGCTGCTTTGTGTTGGGCTGCTTCGGGAATTCTGGGACCCGGAAAAGTGGCAGGGGCTCACATCCCGGGAGTGGGATGGGGCAGGCTGCAGGACCATCTGGAAGTTTCCGGGCCTCAAGGAACACTTATGTAACTGTTTCAGGGAGAAGTTCAGATGGTGGATTAGCTCAGGGCCAAGAACAAACTGAGTGTTCCACACCGTGGGCTGGGGGGTGGGCCTGGGGTGGCACCTCCAGGCCAGTCCTGGTAGCTAGGACCTTCTGTTATTTCTTGAGGTCCCGAAAATGCCCCATGTAGTCAAGGGCGGAAGGGCAGAGGAGGGGTCTACTAGGGCCACCTGTTTGCTTTGTCACCCACAGTGCTCAGTCTAGGTCCTCGGGCTTAGCCCATAGTAGGTGCTCAATAGATGTTTGTTGAATGAACTTGTGCATGAACGGGCTTTCTACCAGGGAGGAGGGTCCGTACCTAGCAGGGGGTTCAACATGGGCTCCCTGCACTGGCAGCATTAGCATCACTGGGGACTTGGCAGACATGCGTCTTCATGGGTCCCAGCCCAGCCTCCTGGGTGGGTGGAGAGCTGTGCCAGCCCTTCAGGGTTCTGACGCCCCTCAAGCGTGAGGACCACTGTGTGGTGCGTGCTCTTCAGCCTGGCTGTGTATTAGAGTCACGCCCGGAGCCCTGAGTGTAAAGCCAAAGCAAACCAAAGCAAGCCAAACCCATGCCCCCTTCAGACTGATTGGATCCAAGTCCCTGGAGGTGGGTAGACATTTAGATGTTTCCGGTGACTCTCCTGGGCGGTTGGGTAGAGATTGCCTGGTTTGGATGAAGGGGCACGCTGGGCGTGTGGAGAGATGCGGGCTTGGCTTCAAACTCTGGCGTGGCCTCTTAATAACTGAGCAACTTTGGGCAAGTCGCTTACAGCCCTGTGCCTCAGTCTCTTCGTCTGCAAACCGAGGATCGTACTGTAGTAACAGTACCTGCCCGTGCGGTGTTGTGGGAATCCATGTGTTCCTTCCTATAAAGTGCTTATGACAATGTTTGGGACCCAGTGAGTAATAAATGGAAGCTGCAATTATTGGTGGCAGGGATATTGCTGTTACTATTACGGTCATCACTGTTATCACCATGATTAATATCACCACCACGATCAATATCACTACCATGATTACTACCGTTATTGCCGGTGCTCCTGTCATCACTGCGACTGTTAATGCTCCTGACCATTACTACTGTGGTGGCTACTGCCACTGCTAGTGTTCCTACTGTTATTTCCCAGCATCAGTACTGCATTATTGTGATTAGTGCCGCTACTGCGGTTACCCTGTGGCTGTTACTAGTACCGTCACCACTATCGCCGTTACTCCTACTATTCCTGCTCCATTACTGCTGATACAATTCCCTTCAGGATCACTATGATCGTTAGTGTTAGCACTATCATTATAGTTACTACTATTTCTATTTTTGTCAAGGCCGAAGGACGCTGTCCTCCAGGTTTCTCCAGGGAAGGACAGCCATCTCTCGTGCCTGCCGGCTGATTTCCGGGCTAGTGGAGCAGGAACTCAACGAAAAGCCCCACGCTCTGCAGAGCCATGACCTGACAGGGGTGGGAGTCTTCCCAGGCTGCAGAGTGCAGGACCCACTCGAGGCAGAGGGAGGCCTTTAGTGATCAATCACTGGCTGGAGGTGGCAGAGGCCCGGTTACCGCCCCCTTCCGTGGCTCATCTCTGAATGCAACTGCCTTCCTCCCCTGAGGGCTCCTGCGTGCCAGGTGCCACCACGCCATGCCGGATCTCCCAGGCTCACATTTTAAAAGGATCTCAGCCAATCCTTTGTCCTTCCCAAGAAAACAGATGATATTTACAGTGGAGGTTTCTTCAAAGTAGTTTTTCCCTACCCAAACCCTATCTTTTTGGGGCCAGAAATGAAACAAAACAGAGTGTCTCTCCTAGCATTTGAAGCCAGGCAGGGCAACACCTCTCAGTCTTTGGAAGACCCGAGCGCTGCAGAAAAGGGTCAACTGCATCACGATGCAGTGTGCTTTGCACGTCTCTTTTGGAGAAAGAGAGAAAATATAACAAGGAACTTTATAAAAGAAGTTTATAATGAACTTTTACAGTTCAGAACATAATTTGCACATCCAGATTTAGTAAATAGAGAAAGATCTCCTGCAGAAAGGCTTCCGATAGTGAGGGCTGAGCCTGGCTTGCAGATCCCTCTGGAAATGGGTGGAGTTAAGCCACGGGCCACAGAGGCCCACGACCTGGAGTTCCCTCTCCCTGCTCAGACCAGCCAGAGTTACTCTCTGGAAAAAAGCAAAAAACAAAAATAAAAACCCCCCAAAGCAAAAAACTGTCTCCACAAGAGGCATGGAATTGATGATCAAACATGCATTTTTTTCAAGTGTGTTTTCCCTAACCATAGTACTAGTACGTGATCATTAATGAACATTAGGGAAATGGAGAAAAGTAGAAAGAGGAAATTCCCGTGTTCAGAGAGGTCCTGTTAGCCTTTAGTGAATTTCCTTCCAGTCTTCTCTCTGCCTATTTTAAAACACAGATAATACTACGCTGTAGATTACATTTCACATTTTTTAACTTACTATGACAAAGGTTTTTCTTTCCCCCTCTCTCCCTGACCTAGAATTACCTGGACTGACAGATACTGAAACCAGAAAAGTCAGTCTTCATGCTGCCTGTCACTACCAGAACCAACAAGTAGAGACAAAGATTGAATCTTTTGGGGCACTTTATCCAGATACTGGCGATCTGAGAAGACAGCGGGTTACGTACCCTCAAAAACTGTCTTAACATCTCATCTCAAGCTGACTTTTTTATAAGGAGAAGAGAAGGGTAAGTAAGGGATTTGGCAAGAAAGGCTAATCAGGTAAGAGCTGCAGTCCAGTGATTTTCCTAGTATTTCTTTATCTGCTGACCCAACATTTTTTTTTATCTGCATGGCTGATGTTCCCTTCCTGGAACACAGTGGCTCAGGTACCATCTCAGTTGCATGCTGAGCCCCTGGGACACAAAGGTTGAATTGCTTGTGACCTCCCACAGTCACGTAGGTCATGTATTCCAGTTCTTGGAATGACAGCTTTCCACATGCGTTCATCACTTAAGCCTATCGGCTATAACTACAATCTTTAACTCTTGAGTTCCCCTCTCAGTACTACCACCTGGTCCAGTTTTGCTGAGCCAGACACCTGGGAGGCAACTCTGACCCTGCCGTCTCCCTCTCTCCAAAGCCCATGTGCCCCCAAGTCCTGCCAGAGGTGTCGCCTCAGTGCTCTCAATCCACCCACTTCCCTCCATGCCCTTGGCCACCACCCCACGCTGTCGCCAGGTCAGATGCAGGGGGAAGCACTTAAAAAATTTTCTTATCCTCACCCGAGGACGTTTTTTTCATTGCTTATAGAGAGAGAGGAAGGGTGAGAAACATTGATGTGAGAAAAACATTGATTGGTTGCCTCCCATAAGTGTCTGAACTGGAGACCGAACTGCAACTCTTTGGTTATAGGACAACATCCAACCCACTGAGCCACACTGGCCAGGGCAGAGGGAAGCACTTGAGAAAAAATTGGCTGAAGGCCTCTCGCAGGGTTAGGCTGCAACGCCCTGGTTTCCACCTCCTACCCTGGACCCCTTCAATCCATTGTCACAGTGTCACTGGAACGAGCTCTCAAAATGCAAATCTGATCACACCACACCTTAAAACCTCCAAGGCCGTAGCCCATGGCCCCTAGGATCAAGGGCATCTCCTCCTTCAAGAAGCCTCCCTGACCTCCCACCCGAACGGCCTGCTTCATGGTACCACATGCCGCCACCACCACCCTGCCCGCAGGTGTTTGTGGTTCGGCCGTCTGCCCCGCCCCCGAATCCTGGCGCCTCTGGGAGCCGCTCTGCCCGGAACTGGGCGGAGAGATGCGCTCGGAAACCACATCTGGGGATGGAACGAATGAAAAGCTGTCACCGCAGGTCCATAAACACAGCGTTGGAGCCACATTGTGGAGCTATCACAGTTCTCTTAAGTCTTGCCTTTTTGTTGGAACTTAGGATGTGCAACCACCCGGCACAATACCGGCTTATACATCCGCAACGTTTCGGCACCACCATCCTAACGCCGCAATGGCGCGGTCACTCTGATTTTGTCAGGGAAACTGATCTAGTTACAGGTCTAAAGAATTTCTGGGAAAATAGTTCAGCACAAGTGGAGATCGGAGACAGTAGTCCTCTGAAAATCTTGTTGGTTATCTGCACTGCTGGTCTCCTGAGGTGGGAGGCCCAAGGGGAGGCCATGTTCTCTCCTTGATCCCTAGAGTTTGGGGATGCAGCTGTCACATGGCTGCCCGGAACACTGCCTGCCTCCTGAGGCCATTTGGAAAGCCGGCTGCATGGTACCAGCCTATGAGTTCCGTCTCCTGGACTGTACTTTAGTGTTGGGTTCCTGAGCCCCTGGACCCAATGCAGAAATGACACAGGAAGGGGCCGTTTTGGGATGAAATGTGGAGAGTTTGAGGTCACCCCGAGCTGGGGCTCATCGCTGGCTGACGCCTCAGGGTTTTCCTGCTGCAATCAGTGTCCTTTTGGTTAAAATAATAATTCTCTTACTAAAGTGGGAGGCGGTGGGGTTTGTTCCTCAGGCTTTTGGCAAGCTACAAGAGGAGAAACAAACTCACACAGTCTGGAAGGAAAGGGGTTAGCCAAATAGTAAGGTTTGGACCCAGTTCCTTAGCAGCTGGGCCATGGATGGAGAGAATACCGAAATATTTTAGCCTCCAAATGATCGTCATTCCAATCAGCATCACTGTATAAAGTTTGTCCA
The DNA here is from genome assembly GCA_004026545.1 of Mormoops blainvillei. Lineage (NCBI taxonomy): Eukaryota > Metazoa > Chordata > Mammalia > Chiroptera > Mormoopidae > Mormoops > Mormoops blainvillei. The sequence goes on along the minus strand of PVJD01004489.1, from coordinate 93,585 downwards.
GCACTGAGACAAAGCCTTGAGCATCACTAATGTCTGTATTTAAAAGACAAGGACGTGGAGGCTTAAACTCAAGGTCACAGGGCTCATAGCGGCAGAGCTGGGCCTCACTCCGATTCCTTACCTGCTCGCCGACACCTGCAGTGCTCCCCTGCGCCTCGCACAGCCAGGACCTTCAGCGGGCAGCAGACTGAGAAGCTGATCGCACACAAGGAGCCTCAGTTTTTCCACCTATAAAATGGGCTAATATGACCTAACCCACAGATTTTCTGGAAACCATTTTGCCTCCTTTTCCTCTTCCCCTAGCTTTTCTCCATTTCCTTCAGGCCTGGGCATAAACTGTTTCCACCTGGATGCCTTCCCAACCCCTCCCCTGCAGCCTTGCTCCAGACCAAGTGGGTTTCTATAGCACCTATGCCTCTTCCTCAGCGCCCCCTCTTCACCCTTGGAATTCCTGTTTTGTGGCTGTGGGTTCCTTGAGGGGAGGGGCAGGCCTGTGTCTCACTGATCATTGAGCCGCCAGGGTCAACTCCAGTGCCTGGCTTTTGTCATCCAGCAGGCGTTTTCGTTATCGCTGGAGCTGGAGGCGCAGGTGAGCATAGTCAGGGCACCCGTGGCCTCTCGGTCTGAGCAGTGAGCAGCCCCTGACTGTGATCACCTGCAGCGGCCGCTGGGCGGACGGAGAAGGCCCCGGCGTGCTTAAACACCGGGCAAGGCTGCTCAGGGAACGCCCCAGATTCGGCACTGCTTACTTTTTGTTTGCTTGTTGTTATTTTTTTGGTAACTTTTTATTTTGGCATAATTTCAAACTTACAAAACAGTTACAAGAAAACTTAAAGAATTCCTGTGTGCCTTTCACCCAGATTCACCAGTCATTTACATTTTACCCCATTTGCTTTATCATTCTTTCTCTATGCATGTAATATATTATATAAATATATGAATGTAAATGACAGACATCAGTCCCTTTATTCCTCAATATATCAGTATTTATTTGCTAAGAACAGAAGGTTCTTTTACCTAACTATAGCAAAATGATCCAAATCAGGAAACCTACATTTTACCTAGATAACTACTATTACTGTATTATAGCATTTAGTACAGATAACTACTATCACTGTGCTATAGTATTTAGTATGTAACATACTACAATACTGTTATCTAACGTGAGTCCATTTTCAAGCTTCTCTCTTATGCCAGCGAAGCGCTCCTGGACTGTTCTCGTTTCCCTGGGTCCGGCATCCCGCGGACGTGGCTATCACATCCCTTTGGTCTCTAATTTGGAACAGTTTCTCAGCCTTTGTCTTTCTTGACTTGTTTTTGAAGAGCATGCTTCTTGTTTTGACCCATGAGTTGGGAACCGTGAAAGCCACTCTGAGCCACCTTTGGAGAATTATATGTATTATGCAACAGATGCCCCCACATGTGATCATATCCTGTCACGTGGCCCCAAAGTGTGGCTGTGACCTACACTTTCTTCTAGGTCAGGGACTCCCTCTGAGGGTGACGTGGCCTATTGGTTAGGAGTGTGCAGTCTGGCCCGGCTGCTCTGGCTCAAATTCTGGCTCTGTTCTGTCCAGCCTGTGTGACCTTGGGTAAATCACTTACCCTCTCTGTGCCTCAGTTTCCTCATCTGTGAAATAGGGAAAATAATGGTTCCTACCTGATAGGGGTTGTTTTGAGTATTAATAAGCTAATAATTTATAAAGAGCTGAAAACAGTGCCTGGCACTGTAAAACAAGAATTTTTGGAATATGGTCGCTGTCTGGTTTCAGTCATACAGTCTTAAAGATGCAGCTTATGCCCTGGCTGGTGTGGCTCAGTTGGTTAGAGTGTCATCCCATAACTGAAAGGTTGTGGGTTCAGGTCCCGGTCAGGGCACAAACCTAGGTTGAGGGTTTGATCTCCCATTTGGATGTATATGACCCCTGGTCCAAGCACATACTGGAGGCACCAGTTGGTGCTTCTCTCTTGCATTGATGTTTCTCTCTCTCCCTTTCTCTCTCCCTTCCTCTCTCTCTTTCTCTCTTTCTAAAAACAATGAAAAAAGTCCTTGAGTGAGAATAAACATTATTTTTTAAAAAACATGAAGCTTGCATCACAGTAACTCTGAGTACAGAGGCTCAGTCACATGAAACACATTTATGCTTCTCTCCCCCCAACAGCCCCGCCTTTCCTTTCCCTTGGGCTCTCCCTTCACACAAGCACACGCGTGCACGTGCCTGTACACACACACATGCACGGGCATGTGCACATGCACATCTACATGGGAGGAAACACAAGAGCACCTTTCCTCTGCTGATTTCCTAAGCCCAGAACACCAGGTAAGGGATCCCAACACCGCTGAGACCCCAATAGGAAAGGGCTTGTCACCGTGTGCCAGACAGCTCACTAGGAGAAATGGTCCCCCTTGACTTCCTTCTCCATTTTAACCCCATCACTGAGCGGAGGAGGCCAGGGTGAGACTTGGGAAGTGGGGATTCGCAGAAATAAATCCTCTTCTCTCAGGGCTGAGAAAGTGGAGCAGGAAGCTGCCTGCCGTCCTGGCTCGGAGGTTTCCCGCCCGGGAAATCACACTTCTCTCCCTTCCATTGCTTGGGCCTGGGTTTACAACCACGCACATCTCGACCTGCAGCCTGGAGCTCTTGACATGGGGGGGCAGGACCAGACTTCTACACGCATGTCTCCAGGGTTAGTCTAGTCAGTCTTGCATTCATTCACTCCCTCGTTCATTCATCCAAGTGTTACTGTACAAGCACTCTTTGTGGCTCAGCTCTTTTTATAACTGTCGGTCCATTACTGTGATATTAGCAAACACATTTGCAGTGCTCTCTTTGTTATTATACTATTAATCGGTCTTTAGTAAGCAGTCCAGGTGCTGTTTGAAGCACTTTACACACACTGATTTATCTCACTGATTCCTCATAACTACTCTGTGAGACAGGTGCTATAATTGTCCCCCTTGTGTAGATAAGGAAATGGAGGCACAGAGAGGTTAAGGCACTTACCCACAGTCACGCAGCTAGAAGGGACCAGACCAGGCCTCTAACCTGTGGGCGCCTGGGGATGATGCCGGGGATGAAAGAGTCCAGGGTGGGGCTGATGATGAAAGCCGAGGGGCCGGGTATGAAATCCTCAGAAGGCAGAGGTGCAGGGATTTGCGAGATGGGGAGGGAAGTATCAGAGAGGTCACATTGTCTGGGGGGTGGCGGGAAAGCCCATCTCTAGCACCTGTCAGCCATGTGCCAAGTCTCTGAGGCAGGTAAATCTTCCACTGGGGCTCAGGGAGGGAACTCAACGACTGACCACACTTAGCAAGTCAGGGGTGGAGCTGGGCCACAGTGTAGGTTCTGGGGTTCTTGCTGTGCATCTGGGTGCTGTGCAAGCTAGACCTGTGTGTCCCCAGCATAAGGGCCACGTTCACAAAGAGTTGCTAGGTGTGTGGGGAGCCTTGGCCAGAATTCGGTTCTGCCTCTTGTCTGCATTACCTTGGCCAAATGATTTAATTCAAGCTTCAGTTTCCTCATCTGACGAATGGGCGGAGTAATAGTTCTTATGTAGTGGGGTTGTTGCAAAGGAACGTGCCATATTTTAGCTTCAATTGGGAGCAGCAAGTGGGCCCTTCATTCTGACATGGCACATCATGTGTTGCCTTCCCGAAGTGAGCCGGGAAAGAACGGAGTGGAGGAGGGTGGCAGTGTGGTTTTAATTAAGCTGTTTATATGTGTCCTTGTCCAGTGACAAATGGCTCTAGTGACGGAGAAGCGTGGTTTCAATTTTCCATTTAGGATCAGACATCTCATGGCTTGGCCAGCCTCCTCCAGAAGTGGGCAGGTCATCCCAGTGGCCTTGGGAGCCAGGGAAGGTAGTTCTTGACCATAACACCGGCTCCACACCTACCCGGGCCACCAGGCTGGCCAGGGGTGAAGACACTCCTCACAGACCGTGGCCAGGTGCCTCTCTGGGACATTCCAACTGTCCTTGCACACTTGTGTCCACACACACCCCTGCATGACAAGGCCATCTTATTTTGGGGCAAAACCACTTAGCATGTGTCCACACCCATCAACACATACTTCCGTTTCAATCAACGCATTTGGACAGAGCGGGTGGTCCAGGCCAACCCCAACAGGGAGGGTTGGGCAGTACAGGCAGGTAGAAGGGCTGGCTGGGCTTTTGGTAATCTCTGTCTTGATTTTCAAAGTCCCATAGAATGCAAAGGCAAGCCAGCATTCTCGAAAAAGCAACTCGAGTTGGAAGTAAGCTTGATGGCAAAGGTGCTCCTAGGGGGAGGCAGATCTGGGAGTCAGTTCAGGGTCAGACAGGCCTGGGGTGAGATCCATTTGCTACCCCTGAAACCCCCACTGCTCCTCTGAGAGATATCTCTGGGCATGAGCTTTCTTGCACCAGGGGCTCCATTTTCAACATAAGAAAAACATGTCACAGGCATGCACCCTAGCTGCAAGGGAATCTGGGAAAGCCAATGTCAGACACTCTAAGCTTCTACAGTAGGAAGGGCTCCATCCTGTGAAACTGTAGAGCCCCTCTGACTGTTACCAGCACCAGGTTTTAGGCCTCTGTTCTCCTATTGCCCAGAGAATATGGGCTGGGTGAAGACTCTCTGGGCTGGTTCTTCCAAAAATCGGCCGCGTGTTCCATGAGATTTGGTTTCTGAGATACAGGCCTCTTTTCCCTCGATTTATTTTTCTCTGCCAGAGAGTTTTATGTCTATTTAGCTATACTTTCCACTAAAAGGAACTAGGGCTCCTTGGAGAAATGGTTGATTCTCCGAGACTGGGACGAGGAAAGTACAAGGTGGGCTGGGAACATCTTGTTGTACCAGAAAGTTGTGCCAAGGGGGATGGGGCCATATCAAAGCACACAGAAGACCTCAAATCTAGGATGACTTGAGCATCAAAATTAAAAAATGGTAGTAAAGAATTGCAATCTTCTGCATAGAACAAGAATTAATGAATCTATAATAACTTGCATGTATAGGTACATATATATGTGATATAATATGTAAATTACATATAAATATACAACATATATTTATAAAATAAATGCATGTATAAACAAATGCATGTTGGAGAAGGGAAAACCTTTCTTTATAGGACAGTGATTAATAAATGTAGGAGGCATAATGAAATTAGAGAAGTCTCCTCTTGGCAGCCATGATAAATAATTTGTTTAGACAAGAATCATCCATAGAGGCTTAAACTTGTGCGCAAAATTTTATGGGGTATTGAATATATCTCTCCATACGGTAATTATTTCTTACAAAAATGATAGGGACTTCACAGTGGAGAAATCTGTCAGGCAACACCTTTACCAAGCGGTCAGAATGAACGTCATCAGGGCAAACGGCCGCGTGCCTCCTGCCGGGTGCACTGGGAAACGCTCTAGGGCACCTCGGAGAGGCTGCCCCCCGAAATGTGTAACCTGGATCTAATAATGAAGAAATGCTGGATAAACCCAATTTACAAAATATTTGGCCAGTAACATTTGTAAAAGTGTCAACACCCTAAAAGGGGAACACAAAGTGAGGCGCTTGTTCAGGTTCAATGACACCACAAAGGCCTGAAAACTTAATGCGATTCACGGCCTGAGATTTTCTTTTGCCATAAGACACATTCCTGGGACAACCGGTGGTATCTGACTAAGGCGTCCAGATTAGATCACATAAGGCATCCGTGTTAATTACCGGATTTAGATAATTACACCAGAAAAGGTAGGAAAATGTCTCCTTATTACTAAGAGAATGTCCTTCCCCTTAGGAAAATATGCACTAAAGTATTTGGAGATAAGGGGGTTCTCATGTCTGCAACTTCCTCTTAAGTAATTTAGAAAAGAAAATAAGTAAAGGCCAGAAATGTTAATGTCTGGGGAGCCCGAATGAAGGGTACATGGGGATTCTTTACACTATTCTTGAAACTCTTCTACCCAGTCTGAACTTATGTCAAAATAGAAAGTTAAAACAAACTAAAAAGTTGGTTTAGAAACTCAAAAGCTAACACAGACCCCTTTGTTCCTGCTCTTCTGCTGTGGTGTCCCTCTCCCGAGGGAGAAGCCGGAGTAATGGCATGAGTAACTGTATCAAGTCCCATATATGTAGCATTTATTATGTACCAGGCTTCCAAGTGCTTTTTTAAAAAAACTACATTCACTTGTTTGAGCCTCATAACAACCCTAGGAAGTAGCTGCTACTATTATCCCCATTTTATATATGAGGAAACTGAGGCACAGAGAGGTTCAGCAACCCACCCAAGGTTTTCCAGATCATTAGTGGTAGAGCTGGGATTTGAACTCAAACCCAATGGCTCCAGGTTCCTCCCCTGTCCCTCAGAAGATCATATTGGGGAGATTTCAAAGGTTCAAATCATGAGAGATGGAAAAGGAAAAATGGGACTAGGCACGAAGAAGAGGCTCTGGACCCAATTCCAAGGTGGGAAAGGGAGAAGTTTACCAACTCCTGCTGAGAGAAAAGACAATTGACAGTGACAGACCCCACAGCAACGCAGGCACAGGAATGAGTTGATATATAGCCATACTGAAGCCATAAAGGGAACTATCTTCAAAATAAACGAGAGAGAGAGAGAAAGAGAGAGAGAGAGAGAGAGAGAGAAATACTGCAGAAAATTAGAAAAAGAACGATTTGGAAATTCTACACGTGATGAATTTTCTGGAATCAAAAGGCCAGAATGAGTTGCCATATTGCTTTTGCCTTTTGACCATTGCTCTTCTTTCCCCGAACGTATGACAGGCTGAGGGCGAGGCAGCCGGTCGTCCTTCTGCCATGGGGACACAGGGTTTGTGGAGGACGGCAGAGCAGGTGGGAAGGAATCCTGTCATGGGGACTTCCCAAGCACTGTCCCCCAGGCCTCCTGCCTCCCACTGTGGGTGGGGCTCTGTTACATGCAGCCAAATGCATTTCTAACAGACACTTTGACAAATAAAATCAAATAGCACCTGAATTATATTCGACAAACATAATTAAATAAGCAAGCCCTTGAAAGAGATGCGTGCTTATTAAATGAGATAGCTTATGCTTGGTGCCTGCCCTCCTGGTACATAGCAGGCACTTTGGCACAAGTAAATCCCTTTGCCATCTCCCTGTGTCCGGCACAGGGGGCAGGGACAGTGGAACGTAGAAGACGCATCCCTGGGACCACAGCACTACGGGTGAAAGAAGGTGAGAGCAGGTGAGCTGGGAGCATGCCTGCGGACGAGCCGGCGCATTCCTGTCCAGCGCGGTGGCAGCGGGGAGCACACAGGGAGGCCGCCTGCCCACTGTGGAGCCAGGCCAGGCGCTGACGGAGGGAATTGGTTTAAGGGCCCGTCTTCCCAGTTCTTGGCTGAAGGCTGCTACCAGTTCGGTTGGCCAAGATGAAAGAGTAAATGGAATGTCATGAGGTTTTCAAAACCTGCGCCTTTGGCTCCAAGTTTATTTTTTTAAGGGTCTAAAAGATTTTTTAAGCCCCAGTGGCAGTCTAAGACAGGTTTTGGCTTGGTGTGAAAAATTGGAAGGAAGGTGGGTAAATGAACAAACAAAAATCAACCCAATAAAACATAATGATTTGGGGACCGCCTACATGGCTGTGGGGTTATTTTTTCTTTTATAGAATGAAGTTGCCTTGACTTGTGGAACCAGGGTTCAACAGTCCATGTCACCCCTTCCCTGGGTTCCCAGGCCTCTCTGGGCAGAGCTGATGAGGGAAAGCCTCGAAGTCGACCTAGTCCAAGATTCTTCCGCCTTCTGCTTGTATTCTTCCAGAGACGGGGAGCTCACTCCGTATTCACGTGGACCATTTCCTCTTTGGACAGTTCTGCCAATTATACTGTTAGTGGCGGAAAAACAGCACCAAATGTAAACCTCGGTTCAGCAACCCCAGTTCTTAGCTCTATGCTGAGAGAAGAATCCAGAGACAAGACTCAAGTTATAGGAGAGAGTTTATTTAGAAAGTTGCAGAGGTGGAAGAAGTGAGCTGTGGAAGATACGGGCTCAGAAAACAAGTTACAGCAAAAGAAGGGCCCTTGGAGCTTGGGAGGGTGGGGAGAAGGGGGGGAGGGGAGGGGAGGGGACGGGAAGAGAAGAGAACACCCTGGAATGGGGAAAGGCATAGGCTTACTGCATAGAGAGCCAGGCTGGGTCCTCTTGCCTGAGGGCTTTTATCTGGACGTGTCGGAGGAGGATCTCAGTAGAATATTCATCAGCTTTTCCAGGTGTGTCTCCTCAGGGTCATGGTCTCCACCGATTGGTTGGCACCTGGATAAGGGTCGTCAGTCACTGTAGCCATGGCCTCACCCTGCCTGGTTTTGCCACTTTTCTGGGCCTGGAGCTGAAACACAGCTGAGGATGTCATCTCCAGGGGTTAATGCTTAAGGGAGGGGTCCTGCCAGGGCTCGCAGTTTTGCCCGTTGCTAGGCACCTGGGGGTCTCCACCCTGGGGAACCTCTGCACCTGGCCCATCGTTCCTGCTCTCCTATTGCCCATCTCACTGCCCCACTACAATAAGGTCATTTATTGTATTTGGTAGAAATCTGTCTCCCCGAGACATGCTCCCACGGGCATTAGTTCTGCACTGCAAAACAATGACAGTGACCCATCTGTGGCAGCAGTGTGTGCGTGCCAAGCGCTGAGCACGCCTGAAGTCTGACCTCATCTAATCCGTATAACCACCCTGTGGAGCAGACGCTGTTATTATCGCCCTTTTGTGGAGGGGGTCGCTGGTGCTCAGAGAGGTTCAGCAACTTGCTGGGCATCACACAGCTGGTAAAGAGCTGAGCTGGGTTTCGAACTGGGGCTCATCCTATTCTGTCCCTTAACTCTTACATCACACCGCCTCCTATAGCAGCACATCTTTCTGTATTAAAGGCAGAGCTTATGGTTCCCTGGTCTTCCTCTTTCCACTCTAAACCTCTCTGGGTTTTCAACGAGTGCTTATGATAGATCTGGGAATGTAGCCATTTATGATGAAAGGGGCTTAAAAATAAGCCCACTGTGTGACACCAGATTTTCTTCCCTGATAAAACAGAGAACATCATGAGAAGAAGTCCTTTCCCTCCCACCCATCCTCCTGCCTCAAACTCAGAGTATGGGGACAGCGTGTGACCTGGCACTGTCATGATCACGGAGGAGCAGAGAAAGGTTTGTAGAGATGCTGCCCAGGGGTCCTGATGTCGTGAAGCGGACACCCTCGAATCATCTCCCTGCGACTCCTATGCTGAGATATCCGGATGTCTTTAGAGTGACGATTCTCCCACCAGAGCAAGTACTAGAATCCCCCAGAGTCTTGTGAACACGCCGGGCGCGGGGCGCCTCCAGAGGTTCTGACTCAGCGGGTCTGGGCCGGGGCCTGAGAATCAGCATTTTGAACAAGTCCTGGGGCCATTAGATGGGGTTTCTGTTACCTGCAGCCAAAAGCATTCCAACTGGGGCAAATAGTCACCATCCCCCGAGTATGTGCCTTGAGCACTTTTTAATCTACAGCTCACCTCGTTTCATCTTCACACAGCTATGAGGGGGCACTGATAAATTCCTATTTTCCAGATGACCAGCCCAGCGTCCAAAGAGGCAAGCTGACCTGTCTGAGGTCCTGCAGCTGGTAACAGGACTCCCAGGTCCGGCTCCCTGTCCCTGTGTCACCGTGTGTTGGAGCGTGCTCTGTCAGTGGGTCCCCAGGTAGTGTGGCTTAGGCTCGAGGCTTCAGCACCCAGCTTGAAGTCACACAGCTTCCACAGGTCTTCGCCTTGTCTCAGATGAGTTCTGTAAACAGGAAGCAGCTACCCCTCCCTTCCTCACCACTGTCCCCCCTTGGGGCCGTGGCAACTCTTCCCTGCTGGAGGTTTGGGGCTGAGGGACTGAGGCACAGCACGGTGGCATTCTGGGACATCAGGACATGGGAAGGCCGAGGAAGGTTGCAGATTCTGAAAGAGGAGGGCCGGGAAAGCAGGTTTTCCAGGACCCCGGAGGGGGGCGCTGCCCATGGCAGGACTTTCTATGAACTTGATGATGCTTTTGTCAGAAATCTGTTTCCCAAACATCAGGCAGTATTATCCAATTTCCGTGATTTTGGCAACCCAGCTACACAATTACTTACTTAATATTTTAAAATAACCATCTAAAAAGACTTAGCCGTATTTATTTTAGAGGAAAGCTCTCCCTGCCATCCATGAAAAAGAGCAGCCCTTTTCTTAAGTAGAGGGACCGTATGAGGTAAAAGGTCAGCCAGGTGCCCCCAAATCTCTTGTGGGCTACAGGACTTTAGAACACATGGGGACACCTGACTGCAAATCCATGGAAAAGGGGTGGATGCCTGGGAAGAAGGTGGCTGTCATAGATTGATTCGTGTCCCCTCCTCAAGTTCACGTGTTAAAGCTCTATCCCACCAATTTGACTGTATTTGCAGATGGGGCCTTTAAGGACATGATTGAGGTTAAATGAAGTCATAAGCATGGGACCCTGACCCAGTAGGACTGGTGGCCTTATAGGAAGAAGAGCCACCAGGGATGCGTGCCCAGAGGAGAGGAATGCAATCGAGAAGATGAAGGTCTAGAGGCCAAGCAGAGAGGCCTCGGGGGAAACCAGCCCCGCTGCCATCTTGGTCTTGGACTTCCAGCCTCCTGAACTGGGAGAAATAAAATTCTGTTGTTTAAGCCCCTGAGTCTGTGGTCTTCTGTTATGACAGACCAAGCTGGTTAAGACAGTGGTAGAATGAGGTTGAACCTGTCACCACTCACCACCGTGATAGGACATGGGGACCAGCGGGGTCAGATTCACCAGGAGCTCCTGAGAAACGCGGACTCTCGGGCCCCACAGCAGACCTGCTGGGTCAGACTCTGCGCCTTGACAAGTCCCCCCCACCCTGTGTGACTCACGCACTTTAAGCGACATCTTTTCCTGTTTATCAGGTGGAGGTCTCCGAAAGGCTCCGGAAATACCAACAGTAAGTAGTCTCCCCGCGCGTGTGTGCTGCGGTCCTTCCTGGGAGAAGTGGTGTAAACAAAATAGCGGCCCGCATGGAGATTCCAAAGATTTTATTGTATAAACTTCAGATTTGTCCATAAAAGATATATCACAGAAATGTTTTAGAAATCAAACCAGTTTTATTGAAACAATAGCAATGTGGTCCCTGTTCATGCAAAGCACAATTTTTTTTTTTTTTACAATAAACGTTTGTACATAGGAAGTAGTAAAATACATCATTTTTCATAGAAAAAAAGCACACATGTAAGCTGCGGGCTGAGTGAGCCTACAGACAATATGAAATGTCAGAATACAGTGGGACAAAAATCTGAAGGAAACCGACACTCTTCATTTTGGGGGCAGGAGGCCCAGAAACACTGTTGGCCTGATGGACCATCTTTTTATGGGTTAAGTGCTGATGGCGCAATGGGCCCTGTTAAACACAAAATTAGAGGTGGTCCCTGATTACAGGGCTTGTAACTTGTAGTCTTAGTTTTCATTTTCGGAAGAAAAATGGTTCCAGTTTCAAAACGATCGTGAGGATGAAGAAGACAAGATCTGGCTCTGGGCGAGGACTTCCTGTCCGGTCCGAAGGGCCCACTTACTGAGGCGTGCGGGAGCCCGGGGACGTGATTTAAAATGAGGGGGTCTACTCTGGAAATTTCAGATTCTGCCACGGGCAGGAGGTTGCCAAAGCAAACCCACTGGAATTCCCCTGGACTGTCACTCATTCCCAAAACCCCACTTTGCAGGCTCGACAGAGCCACAGACACAGCCGCAATAGGCTGGTGACAAGCAGAAGTCCAGCAGCACAACACATAATATCCGGAAGTTTCCAAGTACTTCAGCTCTTTGGAGGTAACCAGACACAATTATCTGACAGGCTGACCAAATTCCTTTGCTTTGACATTTGGGGTTGAATATTCAGAACCTATGAATTACTACAAGCCCACAATGCATACAGCAAAAACACGGGCCCACTTATTTCAGCTCTGTCCAGCAAAGAGCTTCATTGCTTATACAAACTCCCTAAAGTGGAGAGGGGAGAAGCTATTTACCTTCAGTTTTTGCATTAATTAAGAATACACTCAAGAAAGCACCAGGTTCCCCCCTGCCATCCCCGCTGACTTCTTTGTCTTTGAAATATTTTGATGAAGAGTGAAATCAAATTTGAAACTGGTGTTCACAAAAGTGATCTATCTGCCAGCTTGGTGCTGGAGGGTGGAATTTTACCTTCTGTAAAGAAACGCTATTTACAAAAGGGTATTTTATTTCACTGTGGGTTTTGGTCTGGGCTTATGAAGAACTTTTATAAAGTGATGGAAGCCAGAGAGCACCACACTCCTCGGAGCCTCGGGAACATTTGGCAAGAGTTGTTCCACAAAAACAGGAAGAGAAATCCTTCTAGAGTGTTACCCTCTCTTGTGGTTATTACGCCGCAGGACGATTTCATAACCACAGACTGTTCCTCTTCCCAGAGCTGCTAACCTCGGCGAAGAAGGTACTAAGGAATCCATTCCTCCCACTGCTAAAAAATAGGTCATCCAATAGAAAGTGAATCTGCACATTTAATTGTCATTTTTTAAAAAGCAGCAACTGAACAGCCCTTCCTGGACTGTTCTTAGACACCTCAGTGAAACCAACAGAGACTAAGAGTTGTTTTTTTTGTTTTGTTTTGTTTTTTTTAAGTGGGTTTCAAACAGAATCGCTTGCAAAGCAAAGACCCTGGTGACACATAACGATGACACGTAAACTAGTCTGGAGTGGATGTGAGCCACGATGGGTAGGGGGTAAAGAAAGGGTCCTGATTCATTAGTCCTCGACGAGACCAAACGTCACGGCAGCAAACAGACGGGCCACGTGGATGAAAGGAAGGACGAAGACAAGATAAATCTCTGGAGTTACTACCGAACTCTAAATAAACCAGCACTGCTGTATAGAGGACCGGCCTGCTCGGGGCAGGACGCCAGCCGGGCCAGGGGCCGGGGCGGAGCCTGAGCCTCGCTCCCCCAGCCCCCCGTGTGGCCCGTTTGTCTGACCAGCAAACATTAAACTCGTTTTTCTCCATTGGTAGGGATGGACTGTGCTTTTACATTTTTTAAATAGCTACCCTCTACCCCATTCCTGAAACTCCCCTGTGTGTGCTCAGTGTGCCGCCTCCCGTGCCCCTGGAGGCCTCACACTGTGAGCTCCGCGTCTGGGGCTCCCTCCGTGGGTGTGCAGTCCTCTCTCCCCCCACAGGAAAACACATGGGAAGGGCCGTCTTGGGTGACCGTCTGTGCAGAGGGGGCATCAGAGGGAGACGCCCAGGCCTCAGCAGGACTAGTCACCCATTGTCCAGCCAGGCCCTGGAGGGTGCTGTCTCTCCATCGGGCAGAGATGAGACAAGGCACGGAGGATGTGACATTGAACACCACTCAGAGGGAATTTCCTGCCACTCCACATCCCCAGCCCACCCCCAAATGATAAAATAAAAATAAGAAGCAAAACCCAGAAGCCCTCTGGAAGACCCCCCGCTCCCCAGCACTGGAAGTTCACGGCCTGACAGCAAAGATCCGGAAGGCTTTTCCATCTCGAGGGGTCCTCAAGCTGTAAAAGAAGGGAGAGGACGCGTTATCTGTAGAAGGAGGACTCTCTATAGGCACTTGAGCTGGAAAGAGAGCGCCGGGTGCCCCTCTTGTCCCCGTGGTGGAAGAACCATGGCCAAGGGACACTTCCCCACAGCTGCTGGAAACAGAGTCTGCTCCAGCCAGCAACAGCTGGCAAATTCCATTCTCTCTGCCTGGGTCTGAATCTAGGTCAGGGTTGTTAAGTTATTTTCTTTAAATGCCGGGATTTACTGGCCCCAGTCTGTCTGCATTGAATTCACCCTCCGAGACTTCTGCCTGATTTTTGCTAACACCTGTCAACCCAGGCAGTGGCCATCTGGCTGACCGATTCATAGGATGGCATCGTAACGATAATGCATGTGCTGCTGTTATTCAAACAGGCGCTTTGGCTGCACTCAGATTTTATGCCGAGCGCTGTGCGAAGTGCCCTGTGCCCCTTTCACTTCTTCTCTGGGGAGGTGCTGCTAAGCGCTCCGTTTTATTGGCAAGGAGAGTGCGCAGTCATCCCCACGATTGCGCATTCAATCATTGCAATCGCCCCCAAAAGATCTTTCCTGCCCGTTTATAATCCATTCCCCTACTCCCGGGCCCTGGCAACTTCTGTCTCTCCAGATCTGCCTATTCTGAGCATTTCACGTAAGTGGGATCCTACGCTGCGCGGCCTGCTGAGGCTGGCTTATTTCGCGCAGCATAAAGTCTTCGAGGTTCAGCGTTGCTGGAGCAAGACTGGCGCTTCATTCCTTTTTATTGCCAGATGATGTTCCGTTATGAGGATATACCATATTTCTTTAATCCACTCTTCCATTGATAGGCACTTAGATTCTTTCCACCTTCAGTTATTGTATATAACGCTGTTATGAACATCTGTGTACAAGGGTTTGTGTGGGCATTCACTTTCAATGTTGGGGGGTGGATACCTAGGGGCAGAATTGCTGGGTTGCGTGTTAAATGCCCATTTAATTTTGTTTTAACCGCCAAGCTGTTTTCCCACAGCCGCTGCGCCACTTTACACCCCCACCAGCAATGCCTGAGGCGTTCCAGCATCTGCGCCCTCTTCCAACATTTGTTACTGTCTGTCTTACCGCCATTGGTAGTGGCTTTCAGGGCACGGAGGCCTTTCTCAAGCTTTTTATTCAACTGCATAGTATTCTATTGTATTAAAGTATTGATGTAATTAACTGAGTCCTTTTTAATAGATATTTAGTTATTTCTAACGTTTTGTCTCTGCAAACAATGCTGCAGAGAACAGCCTTGTCCGTGACTCTTTGCAAGTGTACGACAGCGCCTGAGGACAGGCTCCTGGAGGGGAAATTGCTGGATGGAGGATGTGGGCATTTGCAGTTTGCACAGCCCGCCAAATTACCCTCCGCGAAGGTTGTACCAACTGACAGCTCCCATCAGCCGTGCGTGGGGCAGCCTGGTGACTCCGCAGGCTTGGCAGCACGCGTGCCATCTAGCTTTTCGTTCTCAGCCGATCTAAACTAGGGATGGCATCCAAATAGAGTTTTAATTTGCATTTTGCTCATTAAGAATGAATGTGAGTACAAGATGAAAGCCCAGCTGTGATTTAAGCATCATTTCCTTAGAGTTCCCCATCCAGACGAGAGGATCCAGACTGGACACTGCTGGACTAGACAGATGGCCTTTGCCCTCTCAGGCTTCTTGGTAAGGTCAGAAATCCTCTGGGAGCAGCTGCTGGGAATTCCTACTCCCCACCTCCCTCCCCATGACAGCCTCAGGCTTTTGGCTACCCTGGGACTGAACTTTTGAAATGCGGATTAGATAGGAGTCCTCGGCAAGCTGGAGCTGTAAGGAAAGGCCAGGGACCCAGAAACAGCAGAATGCTTGGCCCGGTGGCCTGGCGGCCTCGGTGTCAGCCGTTCCTGCCGGAACACGCAGAGGGAGAGTGGCTGCGCAGAGGTTGGGTTTACCGCAGCTGCCCTGCTGGTTTCTGGAAAGCTTAGGCCCCAGGGCCCCCCTCAGCCCGCCAGGCTGCAAGATTTCCCTGGATTCTCTGCCCAAATGAATAGTCTGGGAGAACGACCCAGAGCCACACGCACTTGGCTCTTCCGCATGGCGGGCCAACCTCACTGGGGGACGTTACCAGACTTTGTGTCTCCCCTGACTTGCTACTGCAAATTCTGTGGATGGCGCCATGGGCTCTCCCATTCCCAGGGCCCTAAACAACGCAGGGACAAGGGGCCATTCAGGCTGTCGTCCAGACAGGTACGTGGATGTCTAGCCTGGACCTACCTAGCAGCGCCACTGAACAACTTGCTCTCCTCGGAGGCGAGGGCAGGCCCACTATTTCAGAAATACACAGCAGGGCGTGTATTTCTTTACACATCAAACCGTGTGCCGAGGCTGCCAAATGCGTCAGTGTGACAAAGCCAGATGTTGGTCCCATGCACTGCCTCAGGCAAAGGTTTCCCCCATGTTTGGGTTCCTCGAAAAGCCTTTAGAGAGTCCATTTGCTCATGCCCCAAATATTTACTAAACGCCAGTTCCCCTAGGTGAGTTGGCAGTTGTGCAAGTCTGAAACGAGCATGATTTGAGAAATTACAAAATAACCTATTTTTTCTAAATCTTGCCCTCTGATTCTGTTTTTGGATTAGTTTGTAACTCCCATGCATATGTGAAGGGAGCGTACATTGGCACAGCATTTCTGGACAATTTTCATAAAAGGTATTAACAATTTAAATAAAGGGATTAAATAATTTTCATAAATGGTATTAAAATCCCTCAATCACTTCTGAACAAACTGAGCAATTTGTCTGTGACTCAACCAGTGTGTGCTGAGTGGCCGCTATGTGCCAGGCACTGGGTTAGGTAGTGGAGGCACGGGGTTAACAGGACTAATGGAGTTCTCACCTTCATGGAGCTTACAGTCTGGGGCATGAGAGCTAAACAGCCGAATAATGCGTGTGCAATAATTTCAGAGAGTGGTGCATTTTGGGAGGAAAATAAAATCCAGGGCGATGGGATCACATCCGACTGGGAGGAGGAAATGACTGGAGACTCAGTGGTGGGAGAATGCTTCCTCAGGGAGATGGTATTTGTGTGTAGGTCTGCATGACGAAGGGGACCCTGCCACAGGAATGTATAGGAGCTGGGAGTGCCCAGGGTTGGATAAAGCACGTGCAAAGGCCCTGAGGTGGGAATGATCGTGGTATGCTCGAGGGACAGAAAGAAGGCTAGTGAGGTGGTGTGCTGCAATGAGGAAGAGTGGTGCACCAGGAGAGGGTGCGGAAGTGGGCAGGGCTAGCATCAGGTATGACCTGGAGTGGTAAGGGGAAGGGATTTTGTTCTCATTGCAGTGGAAAGCCATCAGGGGCAAGCTCTGCACAGAGAGACATACAGTGCATTACATAGAGATCAATTTGGCAGGTGTGGCTATTCTACCAAAAGGAAGTTACCTAAAGAAAGTGTTAATAAAGGACGTGGGCTTGTGCAAAGCTGTTCTTTGCAGTGTTGTTTATTACAGTAAATAAAAGAGGAAACAGCACAATGTCCATTGACTGGGTAAAGAAATGATAGCCTATCCACACAAAGCAATAGTGTGTAGCCCCTGAAACAATGGGGTGGCTACCGTGGACAGGACTTGGAAAGACCCTGTGGCTGACTGAAAAAAACAATTACAGGATGATACAGATAGTATGATCCCATTTTATTAAAAAAAAAGAAAATTAAAAGTAAGGTGTTTCTGTGTAATCAGAAAAAATTTGGAAGGAAACATAGCAGAATGTGTATGGTAGCTCTGGAGGCTGGAATTTCAGGGATAGTAAGTTCTTAAAATTAGTTGCAGTATTTTTGAAATTTCTCTAATTTTATTTTAAAAGAAGGAAAAAAGAAGGAAGGGTGGGAGGGGGAGGAAGAGAGAGGAGCGAAGGAAGGAAGGAAGGACAGGAGAAAGGAAGGAAGGAAGGGGAGAGAGAGGGAGGGAAAACCGACATAAAAATTCCCCTGTGTGACTTGGGAAGAAACTGAATTGGCCTGGGAAGCTTCTGGGAAGTTCCCTTTGGTTGACTCAGTTCATGGGGAATCTCTGATGTACTCGGTGAGCTGTGACAAGTGCGCTCTGGGAAATGTCATGTCTGTGGCCTCAGGTGGTGTTCCCATCTCAGCGCTGGTTAATGATTTGCAACTTCTGACAGCCACTCACTATGCCCCTCAGGCACTAACATTCACCTCCTGCCTACAGCTCTGCCCAGCACACACTCGCTACAAAACACGCTGCCTCAGTCCTTTCAGACGACATCCTATCCATCCAACTTGCAGGAATCCCATGAGATCTCTAAGGTTCGTCCCACTTACAGAAGGGAAACAAGGCTCTGAGAGGTGACACAAATTGCTCCAAATGCAACACCTGTTGCAGATGCAGCTGGGATGCAGATTCAGGTCTGCCAAGGCTCTGGGTCCCCTTTCTAACCATTATCCTGAGTGGACGGACTGCGGCTAAGCCATCCCGAAGATATCATTAGCTAACCCAGATCACAGTGCGGGGCTCAGATGCTGGGAGTCCCTTGGGAGGCGGGGGCCTGCAGGTCTACGAGGAGCTGCAAAGCTAAGGCTGCGTCCTGGGGCTCAGCCCTGCCAGTGCAAAGTACTGAGGGAGGAACTGATCACCACTGGCCACCACACAACACAGACTGAATTAAAGAGAGAGGACAGCTGGCAGTTCCCGGAGCAGGGAGACCTGTCCTCGGAGGGACCGAGCAGTTGTCCATGTCATTGTTGGTGTATTTCCCAATCTCCTTGTGAAATCTGTCTTAAAAAATGGTTCTGGTCTAAGAAAAAAATCCTGAGTTGTTACTCACACAGATGTCCAGCTTCTTCCTGAGATTATTTGGACAAAGCCCAGTCCCAACATCAAAAGTTCTTCCCGATGCCCCTTCCTTCCTCTGCTATCCTTCATGTGCCCATGTGAGAGCGGGAAGGGACCTGTCCTCTGACGTCATCCCAGTTCTGCATGGTCACCCTTCAAAACTTTTAGGAAATCCTCTTCTGCTATAGAAGAAGAGCATCGCCTAAACAATGCCGCTCTGAAGCAGGGCAAACTTTGGGTCACGTGCTGACAATTCTGTTCAGGAGAGTTCTGTTGGTTTGCTGGATTGATTGGAGGATTCCCTGAATTCAAAAAGCTGTTTGCTGTGAATGGGTTGCAGTATGGCCCCAGCCCCCGTCTCCCTTGAGACCGAGTGTGACCACTCTAGGGTCCCAGCAGACACTGGGGAGAGAGCTACCCTCTCTCCCCCAGTCGATTCCCACAATCCCGCATGGGAACAGAATCCAGGGAAATTTCTCAGCCCTGGGCTCTATGCAAAGGGTGGCTGGGGTCCCATCTAAGCAAGGTCCCGTCTCAGCAAGGGGAAGATGGGGCACAGCAACGCTGGAGATGTCACATATCTGCGGCAGCCATGTCACCAGGGAGGCACCTCGAGACAATAAGACAGGGTCCTGCTTGATGTGCTCCACTCCCTGCACCTCCCTCTAGAACAGGGACACCCTGTGCCCTGCTACTACAGTCACTGCTACATCATCTGACCCCCGGTTAGATGATAAGCCTCATGAGCACAGAGGTCAGGGTTTCCTGCTGGATCTCGGTGCCTGGGACATGGTAAGGAGTTGCCAGGTGTGACAGGCCTGATGGCTGAGTACATGCTGGCAGGGTGGATGCAAGGAGGAAAGAATGAATTCCTGTGAGATGCCTTCTTCCTCGTCCTGAAAGAGAGTCCACATAGGCTGTTTCTTACAATCAAGTTACTTGACCCTATGTGGTTTATAATAGGTCTTGGAAGTTATGTCATATAAGGAAAGGCCACCAATTTTATTGGATGCTTACTACAGATCACCAGTAAGCGCTTTGCATATACAGTCTCGTTTCAATGCCATGGCAACCATTTGATAGAGGAGGGAACGTGGGGCCCGGGGAGACTGTTTACCTGGGGACAAAGAGTACAGCAAGGTCCCAGATGCCATTGGCCCCACGTGCCCTCCTGTCCTGGCCTCTGTCCCCCGTATGCGCGGGGTGAACTCTGTCATCTCGGGGCCGTGGGCCCCAGTGCAGGTCCTGGCAGATCGTACGTAGTACATGAATGACTCTTAATGGCAAAATATCAGAATCATGTGCAGGGGTGACTATGTGTGCCAGGGACACGGTCACCTTCCCTCACCCTTGCGGTTGTGGCTGTCATCCTCCAGTGTGTGTCAGGACCCATGGAAGACGTGCCACACACAGCCAGCCGAGCCCACTCCTGGAGTCTCTGACTCAGCAGGTCTGAGGTGGGCCCCGGAATCTGCCTTTCTAGCAAGGCCCTGGTTGATTGGGATTCTGCTGGCCTGGAAAGCCCACGTTGAGATCCCCCAAACCTTGCCACTACTTGAGGGGTAGAAGCTATCATTTTCTCCTTCAGAGGTGAGGAAACTGAGGCACAGAAAGGTAGAGCAACCCGCTCAAGAAGCATCCACTGTGGGGATGCTGCAGAAACTAACATCTTTCTGAAACTCTCTAACACGATTCTGAATGGAGCGGCGGGCTGCAGCCCCATTGGGCCTGGGAAAGGCTGCCTGGAAGATACTCATAAGGACAGAGGCAATTCGGTGGGTGCCTTCTGAAGAAAGAAAGACGGGCCTCCCTGCGGTGGGGGAGTGAGTAGCAGTGGGAAAGGAGCCAATTCCAGGACCCCCCCTCTGTCCCCTGCCCTCCCCAGACACCCACCTGTGGGGGCCGCACAATAAGCCCTTGTCACAGCCCTGGGAGCCGCTGTTCTGTCCTCAAGGGTAGTACAGGCAGAGAACAAAGGCCGACCTACCACGGCTGTTTCTCTTAAAATGCTCACTAGATTGGCGTCCTGGGATTTCTTCCCGGCCCGGCCAGGAAATGACCCCTCATCAGTTGCTTCACTTCCCTCCCATTAAATCAATGGAATTTCCCTTCATTAAGCTTTTCCCAAACAAAGGTTGCAAATGTTGAGGGAGAAATTGCATGAGCAGTTAGCTCTAGCTGTTCAGGGCTGATGGCCGGGACTGTTGTGCAGGGGGCCCTGGGAAGAAATGTGTGCAATTAGCGTCCCTAGATTTTGCCAGGTCGTCACCTATGGCACCTTCCAGAGGCTCCAAAGTGCTCCGGGAGGATGGGAAGGCGGGGACAGGCACCAAGCTCAGGGAGCCACGAGAGCTCAGGCTTCAAGGGGCCTTAGCGCATTTTGTGTTCCTGACTCTATACCTTTCCTAAAGAGGGCCCCTCAAACGTTAAGTCCGCAGCATTCCCCTCTGTTATGGGCCGAACGGTGCCCCCTCCTCAATTCACACACAGAAGTTCCAACCCCCAGTACCCTTAGAGGGTGACTGTATTTGGAGACAGGGCCCCTAAAGAGGTCTTTAAAATGAGGTCACGAGGGTGGGTCCTGACCCAATACGGCTGGTGTCCTTATAAAAGGAACTGGGTATGCTCGATTAATCCCCCAACCACCCTATGAGGTAGAGACTATTATTCTCCTCACATCGCAGGCGAGGAAACCTAGACTCAAAGAATCGGGCTGCTCGCTCAAGGTCAGGAGGCTGGCAAGAAGCAGAGCCTAGACTCTCCGCTCTTATTTATGCAACGATATGATTATGTTACTATGTTATTATGTAGCCATATATAACCACTATTAACTATACGACTATAATTTGCTCCCACCGTTTCGGGGGGGAGTGAAGGGGAGGGAGTGTGGGAGGTGGGGCGGAGGCCGGCACCCACACTCAGAAAGGGGACCAGAGGGATACGCCCCAGAAATCTAACAGTGACGCCCCCAGCTGACAGGTTATGGATGACTGTTTTTCTATGGACTCCTCTGGTATTTCTAAATTTTCTAAAAAAAAATCATGCACTGGTAATAGAAAGAAAAGTTCTTATTTTGAAAAAAGAAAGGAAGAGGAGAGAACAGGCTCCTCCTGGGTATCCTGGTAAGAATTAGTGCAAGTCAGCCTAAGTTTCATTTTAAAGGGCACCATCTTGGGTCCTTCTGCCAGGCCCCCCAGGTGCCACCCCTGCTAGCCTTGGGTGCCAAGAGCTGGAGAAGGCAGCCCTACCTTTCAGACTGGACGCCATTCCTGAGCGAGCCCGCATACGTCTTCTTTTTATCAACGGGCATCACGTCCACATAGCCCCCACTCTCATTGCTGATGACTCCTGCGTGCACGGCGGTCTTACAGATGCTTGATGTCTGAAAGCACCGGAAGAGCTGTGATCAGTTTCAAGGAAGTCAGGCTCCTGGATGAAGATCAGCCTCCTGCTTGGTGGCCAGGTTGGTGGGTATTGGCCATGTCAACCCCGAGGAAACGACCATCGCCACCTTGATTGCTTAGTGGTCTCTCCAGAGAGACCCAACTCCATTCATTCATTCAACAAATACTTTCTGAGCACCCGCTATGTATTAAGCACTGTCCTAGATGCAGGGGGGATTCCACAGGGAACAAAATAAAGACCTTGCCTTTACAGAGTGGAGGGAGACAGACAAGTAAACAGATACCAAAACAAGTAACTCAGGCTATGAAAACATAAAATCAGATCATGAGATAAAATGACTGAGTTGAGGAGGCAATTTTAGAACAGTGAGTCAAGGAAAACTGTTCTTGGCATAACATTTGAATTTAGACCTGAGTTACAAAAAGGAACCAGCCACAGCCATGGGAAAATATCTGGGTGGCAGTGTATCCCAGGCCAAGGAAGCAGCTGTGCAAAGGCCCTGGGGTCCTGTCCAAGGAACGAAAGAGGACCGGGGAGGCTGAGTCAGGCAGAATGTGGCAGGAGGGGTGAGCAGGGGTCAGTCATGTGCGGCTGTGAGGGCCACAGCGGGGGTCTGAATTTATTCTAGGTGCCAAGGGGGCTGCTGGGTTTCAAGCAGGGGCATGGTGTATTGTTTTCTAAAGTCGTCACGTAGTCCAATTCCTGGGTAATAAAACCCTTGAGTTAAACATTCATTAGAGCCTTAACTTACCCAATAGAAAAATGGGTTGGGTTGTCTGAGAGTAATGAATCAACATTTCTCAAATTCACTCAGGGGTGGGGTGGCTGGTGTTTTCTAAAGATGCGGGCTCCTGGCCTCACCCAGACCTACAGATTCAGAGTCTCCCCAGACAGGGGCCATGGGAATCTGGGGCACATTCAAGGTTAAGAACCAGGCAGGTAACACCCTCATGCCTCTTCTACGATCCTTTCATCTGGCCTGTGCTGAAAGCTCACACGAGCCTTGGCAGTGGGTCCCAATCTTCATGGCAACTCAGACCACGTGCGGTTTCTGATGACAATGCCAAGATCCCCCTACCCCTCCCAACCCCACCAAATTCAGTTGCTCTGGGCTGAAGCTCAAGTTTCACTATTTCAAACATTATGTGACCTTTTGGAAAGTGGGGGATACCTGTTTATAGACAACAGAGTCGCCCGTAGAATGGCCCCGGAGATATCTAATGATGTGCTCAACCAGGCTCATTGAGTCACTGCTCAGTCTGGCTCAGCAATTTGCCAAATTAAAGATAAAAACTCAGACCCGGTATCGACAGGGCGGGAGGACCGACTCCAGTCCTGCCTTCGCTCACGACTTGGTGAACTGCGGCCATCACAGGGGGCTTTGCCTGTGGACTCCGCGTGTGTCGAGGGTGGACAGGATAGATGGGGCCAGGTAAGTTGTGCTTTATGTCGTCCTGTGCGGTACATGGAGTGGGGGACAGAGGTCTCTGCCAATGATGTCCTGACTGAGAAAACTTAAACACTGCCAAAGCATGGGTCACTCCGCAGGAGGGCTGGTCTGGGCTTTGTTGTCTCTTCATGTCACCCCTCTGCACAGTAATCACCCAGTAATCACCTGCGGGGCAACTAGGGTCCCAATGGCTGGTTAACCAGGCTAGCACCTCCTTCAAGAAGAAAGCAAGAGAGTGAAGAAGACAGGTCCTATCGGATTCCACTTACAGGAGGTATCAAGAGGAGTGAATGCCACAGAAACGGAAAGTAGAATGGAGATTACCAGGGGCTGGGGAAGGTTGGGGGGGTGGTGATGTTGCTGTTCAGTGGGTGCAAGGGCTTCAGATATGCAAGACGAAAAACCAGAGATCTATTCCTCAACAATGTGAATGTACGCAACACCACCGGAACTGGGCACTTAAACATAGTAAAGAGGGAAAGTTTATGTTATGTATAGTTTACCATAATAAGAGAAAGAGATAAACAGAAAGGAAGAGAGGGCGAGAGGAAAGAAGGGTGAGGGAGACAGAGACAGAGAATGCTACACTCAAGCCTAGAGAAGAATGTTTTCTAGAAGTAATCAGTGCACCCCCAAAAGTGGTCGTCGGCCTCTGTCCCCCTGGCATAGCCGTCCAAGTTCCTTTGTCCCCCTGTCCTTAACCACTGTCCCTGGCCCATCTGTGTTTGGAAGATGTACCCTGAACTGCCCTTTGAATGGGACAAGCAACCCATCTAGCAGGGGGACCTAACACCGCACATGAGAAAATGGATTAAATTGGGCTCTCTGAACATCTGAAATATCACTGAGCTTGTTACTGCTCAGAACCTGAAGCCTGTTCAAAGACCGCAACAGGCTCTCTCAAGGGACGCGCCCTTCAGCTATGCCCTTCGGCTACTGCCCCGGCCTTCAATCACCAGGCCACTCCAGGAAGTTGCTGATTTTGCACAAGGAGAAAAATGCTTCATAGCAGAAGGCTACCCTCCCTGCCTATTCCCTGGAAAGTTAACGCTGCTGTTAAAAATGTGGACAGCTTCTGCGCTGGCCCGTGTGGCTCAGCTGGTTGGGCATCGTCCTGCAAAGCAAAAGGTGTGCCGGTTCAATTCTGGGTCAGGGCACACGTGGGTTTGGTCCTGGTTAGGCCGCGTACGAGCGGCAACTGGCTGATGTTTCTCTCCCTCTCTTTCGATTTACCTGAAGGTCAGTTTTTTTAAATCCTGCGTTAACACATCTCATCTTCTTCAATAAATAAACGAGGGCTGGGTTCCTTAGACCAAAGTGGTCTCTAAGGGATCTGTGAGGCCCTGAAGTTGCATGCAGAACTCTGGGAGCCTATAGGGTCAGCAAGAACTTTTCTGGGTTCAGTGCTGAGCCCAGGAACTCCCCCAGTCTCAGGCCCCGACCAGGGAGCCACACACTCTTGGCTGTCGCCAAGAGGCAGTGTCCCTTGGTGCTGTGCCCCCTGTGACAGTCCTTTGCCTTCCACTCCCAGAATATTTCTGGATACCAGTGACTTAGTGGTTTTCCGTGATAACATCAAGCCATGGGTCATGCCTGTGCAAACCTCACACCTGGCCAGATCTTTCTCACGGATGGGCCCAGTGTTCATCCTCTATCAGTATATACATCTTCAACCCGGAAATTGGACGAACAGTTTTCTTTCCTTTTATCCCTCCCTTTCTCCCACGCCTCTCTTCTCACCAAGCCTCCATAGAGGTACAGATCGTCCATTTTCTCTTCCCAGGGGCCCACATAACACGAATATCTAAATATTTATTAGCAGCTGTTATCAGCAGAGATCTGGTCTCAGTGAGGCTGGAAACCAGTCCTGCCTCCACCACTTGTTGTCTCTGTGGCCTTGGGTGACTATTCTAAGCCCCAGGGTCTCTATTTTCCTTCTCTTTGATTTTATTTATTTTTAGAGAGAGGGAAAGGGAGGGAGAAAGAGAGGGAGAGGAACATCGGATCAGTTGCCTCTTGGACTCCCCCAACTGAGGACCTGGTTGGTAACACAGGCATGTGCCCTGACTGGGAATCAAACCGGCAACCTCTTGGTTTGCAGGCCAGCACTCAATCCACTGAGTCACACCAGCCAGGGCAACTATTTTCTAATATAACGTGGGGCTCATCAGAGCTAACACTTTTGAGCATTACCAGGGCAGGCCCTGTTCTAAGTGTTTCACATGCATTGATAGAGTAATCTCCCGATAACCTTGCACGGTAGGTATTATTATTATTCCCTCTTAACAAATGGGCAGACTGAGGTTCAGGGAGGTTAAGTGGCCTGCCCAAAATCACTCAGCTGGCAAAGGGCAGAGCCCCGACTACCACCCAGAGCCAGCAATGTACACTACATAAAAGGGCTATTGTGAAGATTTAGTAAGAGCAACAGCTGAAAGCGGGCTTGCACACGGCAAGGGCTCAAGAGATGTTAACAAAACAAATACCACCACGATAATCATCACTGTCGCTGTAACCATCATTGAAAATTCTCGAGGAACTGTCATCTCTAAGCCTGTGGTCCTAAAAGTGTAGTCCCAGACCAGCAGCATGAATGGCACCAGGGACCTTGTTGGAAATGCAGATTCTCTGACTCTACGCCAGACCCACTGAGTCAGAAATGCCGGTGGTGGGACCTGGAAATCTGTTTGAACAAGCCCTGTGGGGGATTCCGATGCACGTACAAGTATGACAATTAATCCGGCCACCAAGGGAGACAGGAAGGACAGATAAGAAAACTGAGGTTTGGGGGAGGCGGAACTTGCCTACCATCCTCTGACTGGTAAATGTCACAGGTGGGGCTTGAACTCATGTCTTCTGACCCAGACTTTGCTCTTTGGGCTACACCCTGATGCTTCCCCTGCCTGCAGCTCACCACAAAGTGAGGGGCCTGCCAAGTAATATACTCCGGGTGAGCAGGCAAGGACTACAGCATTATTAGGCCCTTCGAAGATCTGGAGACAACTCTCCCAAAATAAATCTCTAAGCTAAACAGACATTTTCCAAAAAGCATCATCATTTCCCAGAATACAGAGTGACCTAGAAACCAAAGCCAGAAAAGAACCTCTGAAACGGAGGTAGCTTTCTCCTTTCCCTCCTTCCTTCTTCCCTCCTGTCTCCTCTTCTCTTTTTCTTTCTCCCTTTTCTCCTTCCTTCTTTTACGTTCTGAAGAGCTGTTTAAGCATTGACTACTGTGGTATCTTCATTTAATTATTCCTTCAACAAATGTTAATTGAACACTTGTTGTGTGCCAGGCCCTGTCATGAGCACTGTGGTTCCAAAATCTCAAAACTCGAAAGAATGAGTTAGTTAAAGACTTCATACAGCTTTTCACCAACATGCCTATTAACATGCCTAATAAGTGTCATTATGACTGCAGGTACATTGAGGAAGAACAGAGTATGGGATGAACAGAGCCTAAGCAAGACACACCTTCACTGGCATCTCGCCTTTCCCTGTACTAGCTTGGGTGACTTGGGGCAGTTATTTTGAGCCTTACTTTCCTTTTCTGTGAGAAGGGGATAACAAAACCTAGAGATGGTGTTTTTAAAGAACCTAAAACATAGTGAAGGGCAGTTTTCTGTTATTACTAAATTGCTACCAAGTTCTTGCATTTCTGACCTTTTGGGGGAGTTGTTTTACGTGTTTAGCTGCTATGTTGTTTGGTGCATATAAATTTAGTTTTCATATCTTCATAGATATGATACTTTTGTCTCATTGCATAAATAATTGTGGTGTTCCATTCAGTATGCTTAACCTTCAGTTCTACTTTATAAGACAGAAATATTGCCATTCCTACTTTACTTGTTTGCTTCTTTATATTTGGCTGGAGTCACTTGACCCATCCCTTTATCTTTAAATCATTTTAAAATCTAAGTTTCTGTTTTTTTAATAGCAGACTTCGGTTCAAACATTTAGTATTGCAATTGTTATATATATATATAAAATTGTACTCCTTTATTAAACTTTTAGAAATCAATTTTGGCTAAATAGCTTTTGAGGGGAAAAAAAATGACTCATTTAAAGAGGAAAAAAAGATGAGGAAAAAAGCTAGCCAGGAGGGCCTCTGACCTTACAGAACTCAGTGTCCTCACATTTACAGGAACCTGGGGCAGATGAAGGGCGGATGGGGGCAAAGGTGGAGATGGTGAGTGAGATAAGCCACAAAAATAAAGATGAGAAAAGGCGGAGCAAACAGGCCAGCTAGGGAATGAGAGATACTAATCTAATCATGGAAATTTAGGTCTAGAAGATTCCCGGACTAGAACATTAGAAAATCCCAGCTGACTCACTTAACAGTGAAGTAAATGACTTGGCAAGACCACACAGGCTGTTGGGCCGACCAGTGACATGGTCACACGTTCTGGGTCTCCAGGTCCCTAAACCTGGGCAGCCGAAGGGAACAGACCACGTTCTGGAGGATTTACTTAGGACAATCAGGCTAAAGCTAAGAGGGAAATATGGAAGAACAGGCTCCAGTATAACAAGAATGGTTATTAACAAGAAGAAAACTAATATAGTTTGTATTGTCTTCTGTGTGCTTGTAGCTAAGTATATACATAGCCTAAAAGAAGTGCAGTGAGTGGAGTGGACCAGTATCTCTAAATGCATCAGGAGGGGGGAAAGGTCAGTAAATACCTGGGGAAATGAAGTATGTGATGCATGAAAGTTTTCACATTAAAAATGTGTGTCAGTGGGGAAACAGGATTCGATTTACCAAACTATGAAAATGTTTGCATAATATGAGCACGCCTCTGTCTGTATTCATAAGCATACATAGGCAGTAGTGCAAATATCTCTATAAATGGGAAACTAGGGCAGTGGTTGCAGAAATGACTGGTCTAAATTTAGTTGGAGGTACAGGAATGAGATCTCGGGTTTCTGGTAGCCAGACCTTGGGACGTGGTTTCTGAGGTCTTAACAGGCACTGAGAGGTGGCCAGCATACTCACGTCTGCATAGATGTTGGTTCCAAACACAGGAGCCCAGTGGGACGGCTCATCTTTGCAGTGTGCCGGACAATGAACTCTGAAACACAGGAAGCATTTGTGTGATGGTTATGAGGAGCAGCTGGTCCTCTTGCTTTGTATTTCAAGGTTTAAGTTCTTAGATGAAAGGAAACTACCATACTATTTACTCTATGAGAAAAAAAAATACTTCTCCCATTCTAGCAGTGGTAAAGATATTTTTCCTCTTCCTAAGTAATATATACAGAATTTTTAAATGCTATACAAAAAGACACAAGCAAACAATAAGGTGAAGGGGACTAAATATCTAAGAGAGGTGAAAAATGTTTTGCCTCCCATTCTTGGGTGTTGGCCTGTTCATCCTGTGGATACATTATGGAGATTGTAATCAATAGACTTTTTCAAAGGCCATTTCCCTGTGTGGGGGAGGAAAGGGTGGAGGGCCCTCACCTCAATGAGTCACAGAATATTCCAGGGAGAGGGCGCTGATAACCTGAGGCAGGGGTTAGATCACCGCTATTAGCAGTCACCACATCCCTGCCATGGGCATAATGAAGATGAAAAAGAGTACCTCAAACTGGAAATGGGTGGGCCCAGGAAAAGGCATGAACTTTACTGAAGAAAAGGTCTTTTGTCTTCATCTGGAACAGTATACCAAGGGCTGGAACCCAGGGATCAAAAAACCAAAATGGCGCCCCGGAAGCCATCTGGCCCCAAGACAGGCAGGATTTGGGGGAGGGAAGAAAGCCAGGCAAAAGGATTGAGAAATGGAAATGGTGAGGGAGGGGGCAGGGGTGGGCAGAGAGAAAGACAATGTATGTGTGAGAGATTAAAAAAAAAAGAAAACAGAATTTAGGTAAGAATGAATGCTGTTTCCTAAATCGTCTAGACTGGCAGGTCAAAAAGCTAGACTTTGCATACTAGTACTATGTCAAGTTTTTCTTTTTGTTTGTTTTTGTTGAAATCATCTCCTTCAGCTTTTCTTTAATATTTGGGGAAATCGACTAAAAGGCTGTTATCTCCACTTGAACATTCTGGGAGGGTCAGTGAGGCAGCGGTGATGGTCGTGGCGGGGGTTGGGGGAGCCAGTGAGAAAGCCCCCAGGTGAAGGCAAGTAGCAAAGGGGAGTCAGGGACCCCCTGTCCAGTCTCTTCTCCTTCGTGGGCTCCCTCCTGGGGCTATCATCCGCTCTCACCTCAGGGGTCTCCACTTATTAGCTGTAAGGTCAGTCTTTCCCTTGGAGAATCTAGAAGCTTCCAGGCCCACGATTAGGGTTCACAGGACGCTACATACATCACCCAGCTTCTGAGAGGACCTAATGGCTACTTCAGAAACAAATGCCACAAGGACACTCTTTATTTTGTGTTATAATGCATCATCCTCTAAAATTGGCTAAGTAAGGGTTGAAAGATGCATCTAAAACTTAGTCCTTAAACAAACTGTGGTGCACCCACAGCCTGGAACGCCACGCAGCGACATGGAAGAATAAACAAGATATGCTCCACGACATGAATGAGTATCAAAAGCCTGCAGAGAGAAAAAAGCCCAGCGTGGAAGTCTACATACTGTGATGCCTCTGTTTGTATAAAATTCTAGAAAAGACCACATCAGAGGGGCAGAAGGTAGATGGGTGGTTGGCTGGGATGTGAGGTGCGGGGGGAGGGGAGGAGCTGACCGCGGGGAGCGCTCTGGGATGAAGAGAATGCTCTCCCTCTTGATTGCGGCTGTGGCTGCACAGCTGTGCGCCTTTGTCAAAACATGTTGATTTGTAAACTTACGTGTATAGTGGGTGAATTCTGTGTGCAAATTATACCTCAAAAACTGGGTTTTAATGAGCTATTCCTGAAGTGCATAGAAAATGCATAGAAAATGTCACAGATCCAGTAGAAGAATCAATGAGCTGATTTAAATGGGACAAGCAGCACGCAGCTTCCAGAGTTCTAGACTGATCTAAGAGACCAAAAAATGACAAATCTCAAGGTCCGTCTGAGGAGGTTTGGGAGTAGTTGTGTGGCAAACGAAGTCATTCCTACAAGTGTAAGGACTCTGTTCAGGGAGAAGAGGCAACATCAAGTGGACAGAGTCATTTCTCAACTAAGTTCCCAGAACAGGGTTCTGGGGACCAGCTGTGCCCTGGGCTCACTCCACAGCATCTAAACAAGTTGGTCCCCTCTGGCCCACTCCTGAAGATTCAGCTTTCAGTGGTTCCCAGGAATGAGTGCTTTTAATGTCCCTCAGGCTATTCCAATATGCAACCAGGGTTGAGAACCAGCAGTCTCAGGGAAGGTCTAGTGGACCCTTGACTTTGAACATGAATTGACTGATTTCCTGGGTGTATACATACAAGGGCCATACCAGGAATTCCATTGTACTTCACTGCCAGGAGAAGACCCCCAACCCAGCACGGTGCCTTCTTCTCTCCGCCCCCATGTTTGCGACACCAGGTGCCCATGAGACTTACCTTGGGCAGTGGGTCCCTGGCTTCTCAAATGGGCAGAGCCGAGCGACGGTGGTATAGCAGTCCAGGGTTTGCACTGTGAACAGGAGCCACCGGGAAAGGGTCAGGTGATGGGCAAGCCTGGGCCTCTGGCTACTGGTCCATGCAACGGGCTGCTAGACAACTGGGTCCTGGGGGTTCACTGAGCCCCTCAGTAGAGCTTGGGTAAGAACCCAGCAGGTGCTAAGCCCCAGTGCTCCTGGCACTCCATCTAAGACCACTCGAGGGGTGAGACAAAACCCATGCCTGAGTGTGTTTACTGGTCAAGGATGCTACCAGCAGCAATAGCTTCTCTGTGAATTGACAATACTTTTCATTTGCATGGTGCTTTTTGATTTTGAAACCTTTCTCCTACTTCATCATGTTAGATGCATGGGTGTCCAACCTTTTGGCGTCTCTGGACCACACTGGAAGAAGAAGAGTTGTCTTGGGCCACCCATTAAATACACAAACGCTAACAAAAACTGATGAGCAAAAAAAAAAGTTTTAAGTAAATTTACGATTTTGTGCTGGGCTGCATTCATAGCCACCCTGGGCTGTGGGTTGGACACCGCTGCAGCCTCATGGCAGGTATCATTCTAATTATACAGATGAGAAAACGCAGGCTCAGAAAAGCTGAGGCCTCACAGGACATGCACGAGACCCCAGGTTTCCATCCTAGAGCTCTTTCAAAGGAGGCCAGTGACTCTTTTCTTAAAAGTCATATGTTCTGTTTAAAGAGCAGATGTAAGAAAGCAGTTCTAATACTGACCGCCTGTTGTCCCTGACAGCATGTCCTCATCTAGTCCAGAGCTAGGCAAGCTCTTTCTTAGAAGAACAGGGAGTAAATATTTCCAGTTTTGTGGGCCCTATGATCTCTGCTGCAAAGAAACCAGCCATAGGCAATGTATAAATGAATGGGCAAGGCTGTGTGCCAATAAAACCTTATTTACATAAACAGCCACAGGAAGAAAGGATTTGGCCTGCAGGAGGTAGTGACTACAGCATGCTCTCCCATGGATGCATCCCGCCTACCTACCAAACGAACACACCCATTGCTCGCTTGTCCATGGCAGACATTATTAATCTATCCAGCTCTGTTTTCTGCTGAGCCCAGAATGAGGCCTCAGCAACCCTCTCAACACAGTGTCCCAGGTGGCCACTATCAATCAGTAGAAACTGACACTCCCTATGCCACCCATTGGCTACTGCAGACCCAGGTGTTGGTATTTCTATGACGCTCAGATGGAACACCAGGCCTGTGTTTCTGATTTAGCACTCTAGGGCCAATGCCAAGTTCAGATATGTTTAGGAACTAGAGAATCGGACTCCTCCGGAACCTCTTTAAAAAGCCTCTACAATGCTTGGACAGCAATGTTAGCAGGCAAAAGAAACATTACATCAACAACTGAGGGGAATGAAATATCCAGGGAAACCCAAAATAGCCCATGTATTATGGTCATGTTTAAAAAAAAAAAAGACCGCCAGTTTACCTTTTACTTTTGACACGGTGAATGAGCTGGACGCCTTGTATTTGCTATGAAAGAAAACATTAGGTAAAGGTAAACAGAATGGCTAACACAAGTGCACACTTGCTCCTGCATTTATTTTATTTACAGCTTCAATTTAACATTTTCCTACTTGTCTCCCACCAGCTGAAAGCCCTTAGCACATATAAAGTAGAATCCAGAACGAGAACTTTCTAGGGCTCAGTTCATTAACTTCTTTGTGCCAAGGACCCTCTGGCAGCCTGATGAAGCCTATGGGCCCCTTCTCGGGGTGACAATTGTAAAATGTATGTGATAAATTGAAAAGATTAAAAGAAAATCAGTTATTATTATCATCACATATCAAAGAATTAAAACAAGCATTTGAGTAATAGCCACGCTTCTTTACTAACGCATTAAAAGCAATTTAGAGGTGGGTCTCCTAGCTACTGCCATTTCAGGGTAGGGATGGAAGGGACGGCATTTCGCGATGCCTGCAGCGAGTCGATGTCCACCAGTGAGAGAGTCCGCAGCCCTGCTAATGCTACGCTGCTTTGGGGCCAACATTCATAATGGAAGGAAATGTTACGTTTCGATTACAGGTTGGTGAACATAAAGCATTACTTTGCTTTATGTTGATGTTTGCAGATTCTTTGAACTCTGAAATGTGAAGAACCTGCTCTAGGTACAAAGCTGGGCATTGAAAGGGACTAGAAGTGGCCCTAGGACAAGTGTCCCAGGCAATGCAGGGTCTGAACCGAGCCCAGCCCATAGCTCCGTCCTGCCCGCGCTGAGCTGTGTCATGGTTGATACTGAGGTCATCCACCTGGTGTATTTCTGAGAATCTTCTTCGCTTTCGTTTACAGTTCCTTGCTCCTTGTTTGTTCGTTTGTTTGTTTGTATAACCTCCAGGCTGGCCTGGGTCTAAGACAGAGAGGGAATACTCCAACACTCCCTGAAGAGCCAGGCGTTTTGGAGGGGAATGAGTCACGAGGTTTTTGAAACAATCAGAGTGGCCTCACAATTTGGATGGGACACGCTGTCTTGGAACAATCACAGGAGCATTTGCTCGGCGCTTTCCTTGTCACAGACCCTGGGGTAGGCACTGACATGGGGACCTGACATGCTGTGCCTTCGTGGATTAGCCGGATGGCAGCCCCGCATCTATTACGGTCCTCATTTACAAACGAGGGTGCTGCTTCCCAGGAAGGATGAAGAAACCGGTCCAAGGTCATGCACAAGGAAGAAGCGGAGCCGGGTCTGTCTGGCCCCATGAGCTCCATTAGGCTGTACGATCCCAGGTCACTTTAGCCTCTGGTTCCACAGACAAGTCAAGGCGTGGCCTACTTACCAGTCCCCCAAAAATCGGAGTGGCAAGGACCGTCTGGCCTATCAACCAGCCACATACCTTACGTGAAAAACATTATCTTGCAAAAAAAAGAAGTATGTTTAAAAAATGAAAAGGCTCATTCTTAGTAAGAAAAAGTGCTAATCCAGAATTAGCCTATAAACTCAAAGACACTATCAGCTGTTACTGATAATGTGTCTGATGAGTTCTCAGGGACTAGGAAGGGAGACAAAGCAGAAGTTGAAACTCAATCAAATTAAAGGGTTGGAGGAGGAGAGAGAGAGAGAGGGAGAGAAAGAAAGAACCACTAGAGTGAAATATGCTGAATTACCTATGGGGCAATATCTGAGTTACGGGATTAAGGTCATCTCTATTTTTTTTTTTCCTGGTTCTTTATACTGTTCAGTACTTTTCAAAGTTTTAGCAATACTTTTATCACTAGAAAAACTTTTAAGGAACCCTGATCACAGAATAGTTACCTCAAAGATTCCATGCCGTTTCTCTCAGACTTGACGAAAAAGGGGACCTTCCCGTTCCTGGTGATGTCCACCAGGCCTCCTCTGTTGTCCAGGATCCCGTAGTGAATGGCAGCCCGGCATATGCTGGATGACTGGGGCGGGAGCGGGGGAGGCCGTAAGTACATCCGAAGTCATCTTTGTCAGCAATCTTTGTCAGCAATCCCCAAGATATTTGTCTTCCACCCACAAAAAGCCAAAACGCTGGGTCAAAGTTCACCCCACCTCTGACTCTGCCTCTCTCTAGAATGTGTCTTTGTTCCTGGGGTTGCTTGTCTTTAAAAAGAAACAACCCATCCGAGATGCTTTACAAACTAAGAACAGGGACAAACAGCCCTTTCTCCCCATGCAGTGGAGCACATTAAAGCTCTGTCCACACTGGAGATGGGGCTTCACGAGGGTTGGCCCCAGGGCCCAAAGGCGGCTGCCCGAGTCTGTGAGCCCACGAATGGCCACGGATCAGCCCTATGGATGGTAAGGCTGGGCGAGGGAGGGGAAAGGAAATCTTTAAAAATACACAGCAGCATTCCGCACAAGCCACTTAAAGAAATACGGGCCACACTTACGCTTTCATAAAAGAGAGTTCCAAACACCTTTGCTTTGCTGTTCAGGCAGCCTGCTGGGCACTGGTACCTGAGGGAAAAGAAAGAACACGATTCAGTGTCACCTTGAAATGATCGTTTCTTTTTCTTCGACAGCTATTATCACACACAGAAAAGCTTCAGGGCATGGAGTCCATTGTTTTCTGGCAAGTCGCAGCTCACTCAGGCTGAAGTTTACAGCCGCTTGAACACAATTACAAGACTCAATTTGACTTTCGGGGGCTTAAGGTTTGGGTTCAAGGCAGAGATGTGAATAGATGGACAATTCACGGAAGAAAGACACTTAAGTGGCATCCAAACGCTACAAAAAAGAAATTTTAAAAAGCCCTTAAACATCATCATCAAAGAAGGCAAACTGAAAGAAAGCGCCATTTCTAGGTGCCAGATTGCAAGGGTTTTTTTTTGTTTCGTTTTGTTTTTTGTTTTAAAAAGAATAAAACTCAATGATGGTGTTCACGTTCATGAAAAAAGTATAAATTAATCTTTACGGGAAGCCTAAAATCTGTTGATTCTTGAATTTCCCCGTAAGTGTGTATCCCAAGAAAAAAGTCAGAAAGTCAGAACCACATGTTATTCCAACTGTTTATAATTGTGAAAAACTGGAAGTAAGCCAGCAATTGCCGAAGAAATGGCCAAACGTGTTTGTGCGGCCCTATGTCAGGGTTGCGCAATCGCCAGAGATGAAGTTTTTTCAGGAATATTTTCTGACTTAGAAAAATCATAAGTGAAAACAATGACACATGAGAGCACATAAGGCAGTATTAGCCTCATCGGTGCATAAAACAAGATTGGAACTCCATTAAATTGCCGCTGATATTGAGAAGTTTCTGGAGACATTTTTTTCTTTATACTTTGTTGTTGTGGTTGTTTTTCTGAATTATTTACAACAAGCAAGGATACTTTTCAAAGCCAGAAAATAAGCCCAGTAAATATTATTTTTATAAAAGCACCAGGTACAGAAAAGGGCTGTGTCAAGTGGGCCAGCTTCTAGGCGAGTCACTGTGCAGTCACTGTGCAGGGGGACGTGAGTCATGTTTCATGACTGGAGGTCTCTAACAGTCTTGGCACAGGTGGGCCCTTGCCTTCTCCCTGCCTGGGCAGGGTCCCACCTGCTCTGGAGCTCTCCTGATGCTTTCTCACAAAGGATAGTCTTTAAACCTTGTCATCTTTTCCATTGAATACTCAGGCATGATGCTATCGTAATGAACTCGTGGGACAGAAAGTCCCATTGTCACAAAGGGACAACTCAGGAGTGTCCCAAAAATCCTAGAACCATGATCTTTCAGAGTAGATACCCCTTCCAGACTTCGAGTACTTCCTGCCCGGTTCGCCCAGCACACACGGAGATGTGCAAATGTCCCCAATATTGTGCAGGGGACAGTTATTACACCACTCATCATTGCCACATCTTGTTCATCTCACCAACAAACTGTTTACTTTGTAGTACTTGCTGGCCTGTTTCCAGCTGCTCATGGGGCGAGGTCTGAGCCTCTTGAACGACCTCATCCTGGGTTGCTCAAAGTCTATTTCCTAACACTCAGCCAAAGGCTGAGCCAAACATTCTAGCAAACCCCATTCCAAATCCCTGTGGTATAAAATAGGACCCGCTACCTTCTCTTTTTAGCACGTGCTTTAAATGATGCGATTCAGCTTTAGATGAATGAGTGCCAGAGTCCATAGGAAGACAAGTAAGGACCCCTCTACCAATGACGTGATTTTCCTACCGTGAACCTGAGGTTCTGCACGAGGCCGCTGCACCTGTTGGCCGTTCGCTGCCAGAAAGCGCAGCCCAGCAGCTGCACTGCCAAAACCGAACTCCTTCTTGGCAGACATTCTTCAACATCCGAGTGGACAATACTCAATGGCTCCGTCAGCTAGATGAATTCATTCAACTCCACGGCGCTACACTGGCAGCAGCTCTGCCTCCGGGGGGCCCAGCAGGAAGCAAGTCTACTCAGATTCTGCAGCAGGCTCGCCGGACCCCTCCATGGCCAAGGTGTGGGCAGCCCACACATGTCCTAACAGTGCCCCAGCCCTAATCCTCCCTGCACAGAACTCCGAACCACCCTGGGGCCCTTGCGCACAAAGAGGTGGAACAGAGCCGCCAGCTGCACAACGACGTTGGTCAAAATCGATCGTCACATCTGTAGCATTTCTGCTAGGTGCCACTCTGGCACTTCTGCCAAGTGAAAATTCCTTTTGAAACAATCACCCAGAGCATCTGTAATTTGAATGCCTCCTCCCCACTAGGGATGAGACACTTAATTGCAATACATGTCCAGGCAGGAGAAGACCCAGAGCACTGGCCAATCCTCCAGGTCAAAGGTTATCAACTAGGGGTGATCTTATCCCTCAGGGGACATTGGCAATTTCCGGACATTTTTGGTGATCACAGCTAGGGAGGTGCTCCTGGCATCTAATGGGTAGAGGTCAAGGATGCTGTCCAACTTCCTACACTGCACAGAACAGCCCCCACAACAAAGGATTATCTGGCCCAAAATGTCAGTCATGCCAAGGTTGAGAAACTTTGGTCAAGGTCGACAGAAATGCGTCATCTGTGAGTGCCAAGCTCTTAATAAAGGGTGGCATTCAGTGGGAACTCTGGTCAGTCTAATTTATGCCCCAAAGGAAGCTGGGTTACCTCCCCACTCAACCTTTGGTGCACACCATTGTTGCTAAAAGTAGAGAACACCATTTTTTTTTTAGTTTCTGCCCAGCTTGGTTTGGGTGGTCACAAACTGAGCGATCATGACGTGACCCAAAACCCAGAGCAGGTGCTTCAAAGGGCTGTAGGGAGCAGTGAGAGAGGTCCGGCCCAGACCTTACCTGTTGCACGTGGACCCTTTGCACTTGTCCTTCATCTTGGTGTCACACCTGACAACTTGGGCTAAGAGAGAATGCAGAAGCATACATCACTGAGTTAGAAAGCCCCACCCCCCACTCTGAGGAGCTTTCTGGAACATTCTGGAATCCATACCATATGAGAACAGAAACATTGCCCAATGGCTGCAGGTTTTATCAGTGAGGTTCAAATCCCAGACCTGCCATTTTATACTAGTCATGTGACCTTGGACATGTTACTTCCTCTCTGAGGTTCAATTTCCACATGTGAATAATGGGCATAAGCATAGGGGGTACTGTCCCTGTGAACATTAAATGGGAAAGTACATGCAGCCTCGGAAGGGAGCCTGGTACACCCTAAGTGCCCTCCAGACCCTCCAGGATCTAGAGAACAGGCCTTATAAGCCTTATTCCGCCTGGGAAGCAAGGACCTAGGCATCCCCAGCTGTGTTGCCTACCCCATAGCCAAGATGACTTTGCCAAGCTTTTGGTTTTTTGTTTATTTTGTAGGGACATATTGAAATTTTGGAGTAAAGTTATACGTGGACAAAAAGACATATATTATAATTTTACATTATTAAAAAAAAGCCAATGGAACTGTTTCAGACTTCTGGACAGAAAAGAGCACCAGAATATTTCCTGGTCAAAGAAGCCGCAGGACAGTTAAACAGGCGGAGAGTCTGGGGATAAGGCACTTGATAAGATACAGTGACTGGTGGGAGCAGGGGAGAGAGTAGCTGAAAAAAATAGGAGGTGGTTTCTGAGCAAAAAACGCCGCAGGAGGGCCCTACTCAGGGACAGTCTGGTTTCACGCCATTTAAGGCTTAGGGGAGAATCAGAGAGAACCGGAGCGGCAGACAGTCAGCCCGCACCTATTGCCATGCCTGTAAGAAAGAGCCCCAAGCCTGGCACGAAGGCACCATGTACACAAGTGCCAGCTGCAGCGTCGGGCAAATCGGAACACTGAGCTCTAGTCAGGGCAGAGAGGGAAGAAAGAAAAAAAGCCTTGGGAGGTGAGGGGCACTGGGAGCCCGGGGAGGGGAAAGCACAACAGAGGTGAGCATGAGAGTGTTCTGGGGACTTCCGGATGTCTGGGGGATAACATTCCACTCCTGCCCAAGGCGGCTGTTTGAGGCAACTTGATGATCTCAGAGCACAGGCAGCGCTCCGCTGACACCAGGGGCCCGCAGCACTGCAAATAATCCCCATAACAACCTCGTATGATTGTCCCATTTTATGGATGAGCAGATCAAGTCTCAGAGAGTCAAGTGATGCGGTGAAGAAGGACCACAGCTCACGGGAGATAGCCTCCACCCTGCGCGTTCTGTGCTCTCCTTTGAGGAGCCCGGTGCTTCCGAGAGGAGCCCAATTTCAGCCCGGGTCTTCTTTGAAAGGATAAGGTCCAACCTTAACATACCTGCCTTAGGGGAAGGTGTCACTCAAGCACAGGTCCTATAAATCTCACTTTTGAAATGACTTAAAATTATCATTTTTAAAAAGAAGCGTCTTAGGGTTGTGCTCTTCCAAGCTGCACACCGCCCTGTTCCTGCTGTTTGCAGACTTGGAGGCCTCTAAACCCACTGGTTCCCCTACTCCACCAACCCAAAGAAAACTGCCCCCTTTCAGCGGTGGCTCTCTGGGTGACCAAGGGCAGAGACGGAGCCTGACTCACTCATGTAGTTCACAGCAGACGTCTTCTTGGGTCTGATCACTCTCGGCTGGACCCAGTCGTGTTTCTCTTCAGGAACTGGAGCTGTCTCCACCTCGTTCATCTCGTCCGTTTCGGGTTTTTGGTCATAAG
Organism: Mormoops blainvillei; assembly: GCA_004026545.1. NCBI lineage: Eukaryota > Metazoa > Chordata > Mammalia > Chiroptera > Mormoopidae > Mormoops > Mormoops blainvillei. The sequence continues at coordinate 54,258 of PVJD01004489.1, read as the reverse complement.
TCTCTTCTTCATAGTGAAGACAGAGAAAAAAATAAATAAATGCTGAGATTCAACAAAAATGCACTTTGCAAAAAAAAAAAAAAAATTCTTGGAAACTAAACCTGTTTGAGGTTTAGTTTGACAAAGAATCATTTCAGTGGTATTTCAGAACAGACCTGGCCAGGTGGAATTCTACCAAGCCAAGATGAGACGGACCAGCTCAGCGTGCTGTGTATTCTCTGGGCCCAAGAGCAGCTGGGCCGACCAGAGGTGAGAAGGCCCCGGGGCCCCCCACTGCTGGGCTATCATAACGGTTCCTTGTTCCACCTCCTCCTGTGCCATCAGTTGCCCAAGGAAGTACATCCTCTGACCCCAAACCATAACTGCCTCCCCAAGGTCTCTCTGGCCCTAAGTTTTCATTGGGAGAGTGGTCTTCCTCATTTACATGCCCAATGGGACGCACGAAGACTCATGTCAATGGCCTTGGGCCTCACGGCCCTTCATCGCCAGCACATCCCGCTCTCTTCTCCACCCCTGTGAGTCAAGATCACTTAGCTAAACTCCACTCCTTTCTCTACACTGAAGTTTTGCTACCCAATAACATTGGACCCATCATGTAGAATGAGCCAGCGAGAAACAACTCCAGGTTTAAAAGCAAGCAGGTTCATTGGATCCTAATCTTTTATCCACCCAGGTATTATTATTTCTCCAACAATGATCATGACCTCCATATTTTAAAACATTTTAATTAGCTGAACAGGTTGCATTTCTTATAAACATCAGTTTATTTATCGTGCAGTCTTCAGCACACAACAATTAATTGCTGACCAGGATCTGTAATGAGGCCACCGGGATACCAAACTATAAATTTTAGCCAAAGCAAAGTAGAGAGTTGCTATTTGCATTTGTTTGAGTGGCCTTCTCAAAGATGAATTGAAGCACATCTCTGCTGGGGGACCCCTTGGCACCTTGACAGCTTGCACCCCCCACACCCCTCAGATGTCTTCGGGTCAGACCTGGAAACCTCTGCTGCCTGCTCTCCCTCAGTGAAAGGAACAACAGATGCTTTTGGGTAAGAATGATTTCAAGGAGGAGGAATGAAGCACCCTCTTGGCCTCTTTGTGTCACTGGACTAAAATTCAAGTCCCATCAAGGGTTTATCAAACCCTCGGCCTTTTTTTTTTACTTCTCCTTAAGAGCAATGACCTCTCTTCTCCAAAGGGCAGACCAAGTTCTTTGTGTCTATACAACACAAACATCCAAATGAAGGGCAGGTAAGTGGTTCTCTAAGGCTTTTCGAGGCCGGAATTCTTTGCTTCTGTTTCAAGGACCAATTCCCTTCTGCATGACCATAACCCCAGGCAAACTTAGACCCGAGAGAATGGACGGGGTTTGAGCTGGGAGGTGAACTGCAGCCTTGAGCCCCAGGTCCCTTCTATCAGAGCTCGTGGACCTCCAGTGCTACTGCCGGACAGCTCACCCACAGCTGCGATTTCACTACCACCTGCCTCTCCCACCCGCTGTCTGTGCCCTAAGGCCTGAAGTCAGCCTGTTTCACAGCTCACTGGACACCCAGCTCCCAGCACATACTAGTTGCTCAACCAAATTTGCTGAATGAAAGATAATCAAAACTCCCACAGAATTCCGTCTTTGGGTTCCTTTGAAAAAAATACATTCCCAGGGAAGTTTAAAGACATTTAAGAAGGAACTTCTGAAAGCGTCATTTGTTGCCAAAAACCATTAGGTGAAATCTTTATGAAGACACCAGGTTTGCGACGTCATTTGGCACGAGCAGCCGCCTCTGGTCTGCCTTCCCGTCAGTGTGGCTACTCGGGGTTGCCCTTCACTGAAAGCCAGAGCTGTCTCTGGAATAAGCCAGGTTTTCTTCCACTGGCCTTTAGGATTTTTATACCTCATAATCGCGGCTTTATTTAGCCGAATATAGTTTGGTGAAGCAGTCTAAAGCATTTGAGGGCTCACTATTTAAGAAAATGGGCAGACAGTCCTCACCCTCAGACACACACATGAAAAGTGGAACGCTTGCCCAGAGGACGAGCTCTATTTGAGCATATCCTAATTAAGATCCCCTCTATGGACCGGCGGGGGCCTGGGGAAATTCCATGCCCAAGTTCACGGCAAGGTTACTGCGTGTACCATCCAGCTCTGAACCAGGGGTCTTGGAGCACGGACTGCTGCTTACATCATTCGGCAGATTCCCACCTGGCCTATAAGCGATAACAGGGCTCACAGCTAACGTTTTCTGAACACGGACCTCCCCAGCATACTCCCGCAACATCCTCTCATTGCCCTAAGGTGCCTCAAGACATGGTAAGCCTCATTTCAGAAAGAGAAACCGAGGCTCAGAGATGCTAAGCGACTTGCCCAAGCTCACACAGCTGAGAGTCAAACTGCCTTTCCCCGAAGCCCATGCCCTTTATCACCACACCTGCCCAGGCTGGAGGGAGGCCAAGCTCTCTCACCATGTATCCTTATCCCTGCTCCATCTCCATTTTAGGTCTGGGCCCTACCATGCATGCCCAATTAAGTAACTTATGCAGATCAGTCACTTTGCTGGAGAGTTTCTTCATGGTTAGCTAAGAAAACTGGCACACCTGCCAAGTGAAGTTGGATATTTTCCACCAAAAATAAAGAAACAAGTACAGAGGCTTCATTGGGTGGGTAAACCAGCATCTAAGGTATCTTTGCCTGTATTTGTTCTTGGAAAATGACTCTGTGGGTTTTGGGGGGGTGTGTATTGAGATGACAAGCAGAGCACACCTGCTCCATGCCGCTGGATGCCCTGGAGTGAACCAGTGGTTGTAACTACTGGTCAAGGTTCAAGAAGAGCCTGACTGCAGAAAGAGCAGGAAGGCAGGTGCGCTGCCTGTCTATGTAGTCAGGGAAGGCTCCCTGGAGGAGGTGTGACACAAGAGCTGTGTTTCCAAGGAGAAGGCATCTGCCTGGTTCCGGAGATGTATGAGACCCTCAGGCTGGGAGAGGGCCACCATTCCCTAGGTGATGAAAGATCCCATGCAGGAACGAATGCAGCCATACCTCCCACTTCAAGGGGCTAACCAGATGTGTTTATAAAGAACTGACTCCGTGCAGGTTGCTGTGCTAACAACTCACATCCTTCTCATTTCTTCTCACTGCTTTCATTGTGGGAGAGCAGGAGTCAGGGGTTTCAAACTCTGGTCCACAGACATCGGAGGGGGATGGAGTTGCATGCTATAAAGACACAAAGGGATCCCCTGGCAGAGATGTGCATCCATTCATCTTTGAGAAGGCCACTCAACCAACTGTTAATAGCATCTCTCTGCTTTGCTTTGGCTGAAATTTACAGGACTATGTTGGCACCGTTACAGGTGGGAAAACTGAAGCTCAAGGAAGGCAAGGGCCCTGCCTGAGGACACAGCCTGCGACGGTGAAGGCAGCCCTGCTCTGCCTTAGTTGGACAGCTCTGGGCCATGCACACACAGAGGCCCTTCACGATGGGAGACTCCACAGGAACCCTCATGGGCGTCCTTCCCCCAGGGCTCCCAAATCTGATGGAGACATGGCTCCTCTGGGCGACGGGAAGCAGCGCAGGACCTGCCTGAACAGGACTATGAAGATGCAGCCTGACTTGGCTGAGTTTGACCTCAACCTGCATTCATCTCTGTTACATTTTTATTTTTTTAATCCTCAGCTGAGGACAAGCTTATTGATTTTAGACAGAGGGGAAAGGCGGGTGAGAGAGAGAGAGAAACACTGATGTGAGAGGGAAACATTGATCGGTTGCCTCCCGTACGTGCCCCAACCCGGGATCAAACCCGCAACCCAGGCATGTACCCTGACTGGGAATCAACCCGCAACCTTTCAGTGTGTGGGACAATGCTCCAACCGGCCAGAGGCACTGGCCAGGGTGCATTCCTTTCTTAGTCCCTCCATGCCTCCAGGGGTTGACACAATTCCTCCTCTTCTCACACAGGCTCAAGGTGATGAAGTGACCTGCCCAGGGTCCCACTGCTGGAATGTGGCAGTGTTGATATTCTCAAAGCAGGTGTGCCAGCTTCTAAAACCCATGTTTGTCTCACAAATGCATGAATCGGAGGGGGCGTATCAGGGAACAGTTCACACAAGACTGGTGTGTGGAGATAAGGAAGGAGTACGGCTAAAAGGAAATGGGGAAGTGGGAGAAATTCTGTTTAACAAACACTTACAGAGGTCCCACTGCATGGCACTGCCAGGGTCTCCACATCTGTGCAGGGTTTTCTGTCTTTTTCTCATGGCCATGCTGCCTCATGCCTCCAGACCTTTGCACATGCTGTCCCCCCTGCCAGAAACACCTTTCCCTTCTCTCATTACTTGGCTACACCTTCTTCCTTAAGGGCACCTGCTTGGGGAATCCTTCCCTGACCCTGTTAGACAATAGCCAATGTTCCTGCTATAAATTCCATGTCATCCAGCTACTTCCCTTGGAAGATGCATATCACCCCTTGTGGCCATGACCCCACTGGATGGACCTCAGTTTCATGAAGGCTGGTCCTTAACTGTCTGGTCCCCATAGTTATCCCCACTGATATCACCCAGCAACATCCTAGCACACAGCAGGTGCTCAATACATTCATACCCAAGGCATGGACTCTCATTTGAGCCTGAGAGATGGTATAAAAGAATGATCTTACCACATTCATTTTGCTGATGGATAGGGTGACCATGTGGTTTGAGCACCAGCCTCAAAACCTGGTTTGTCACTTTTCCTGCCCCTCTCGCCCACTTCCCCAATGGGCAGAATCAGCAGTGAAGAGCCGGCTAGAACAACAGAGTACCGGGGCTCCTGACAGGGTCTGGGAACCCCACCCTAGCCCACCTGTTTCTTCACCCCAGGGCCCAGGGGACTGACCCCGTGTTCCCTGCTTCAGGGAGGGCCTGGCACAGAGGGTGGCTTTATGCTTTGTGCCCCACCCTCCTGAAAGGCCCCCTCTGAGCCATCACAAGGCCTGCGGATGGAGCTACGTGAAAAAACTCACCTCAACTGCAAAAACACAGATAGTTCCTTTAGCCCAGCTGTGCCTCTTCTGGGACAGAGTTTGAGGAAATATTAAAATGTGAGAAATGCTATAGGCACGGAAAACGGGCATTGTTTACAGTAGCGGGGTGAGTGGGAACATTCTGAGTGGCCACAATAAACAAATCGGGGAGGGGTTGGAATTTGCCCAGCCTTTGAAAGCCCTGAGTTTGCCGGGGGAAGGGAAGGGAAGCTTAAACATTTATGACAGGTTGGGGGAAGGATGGGGAAGATGGGAATGTGGAAGGGTGGCTGGCGGGGGGACAAGGACGGGAAGGATACCCTTGAGAGACAACCCTGCCTAGCCTGGAGCTCACCTGGAACATCACAGTCTAATCATTTGTATTTAATTCCTCATTTGTTGCCTGTTTTATATCAAACAGTGAGCACCAACCAACAGGGACAATGACATGTCTGAGTGGTTGCTACAGCCAAAGTCTGGCTCAGAATCTGGTCATGGGAGATGCTGACTGAGGAGACATCCCAGGGAGGTCATGGGTTCCTAGGGAGCTGGAGGTTGAACCCCAAGTCTTCTCATGCACAGGTGGTAGGAAGGAGGGAGGAAGGAGGGGAGTGCGAGGGCGACTGCCACAGGGCTGGGGAGGAGCCCCTTGGACTCCATCGTTCACTTCTCCCAGTTGGTGGTTTGGGTACGCTGCTCTGTGAAGTCATTTCCTACCTCGGTAACACAAGTTGTCCCTGCAGACACCTCCGTAGCTGGGCGGGCACTCAGAGCAGGGCCGGCCGGTTTTGTACGGTGCCTCTCCGATCCAGTTCCCCCTGGAGACAGACCAGAACCACTGTCAGGAGGGCCGCTGCTCGAGGGCCCAGCGCCATGCCTTTCCTGGTCCCACTCAGGACTGAACACAGTCTTGAAGGGGAGAAGGTGGGTGCCATGGAAAGGGAAAGGAGAGCTGCCCTGGGCCCCTCCTGAGCACAGAGAGGCTAAAGAATTCCAGAAGAATCCCACTAAGAGCTGTATGTCCTCTCCCGTCACTTTCGTGTGTGTGCCAGCACCCCACTGGCCCCACGTTTCCCCTCGCCGCCCCCCTCACACAACTCTGAACACTATCTGCCCCCGACTCAGCCCCAATGCCTTTGTGCTAGAAAGCTTCCAGGGTCCCCCCTTCAAGCTTTTCCAATGAGTAAAAGTCAGTGTGTTCATGGAGTACCTCATGTTTACCAAGCCACTCCATCCTTCCAACACCCCAGGAGGGACATGCTGGAATGCAATCCTTTTGCACAGGAAGAAACTGAGGCTCAGAGAGGCTGTGCAACTTGCCTGAGGTCACACTGTGAGATTTGAACCCAGGCTGTGGGGCTGAAGGCCTCTGACCGCTCCCTGCCCTTGGGGCTGGGGTTAAGGTCCCTCTGAGCACCCCAGGCACCATCCGCCTCCCTCTGACGTTCTGAGGGCAGGGAAGCTGGAGGCTACTCGGTGACATTCTCCAGGGACCAGGTAGAAGGTGGTGAGTGGAATTCCCAAGTCCTCACAGCACCTGGGTCTTTAGCAACAAAAACTGGAGCCATTGGTGACTGAGGACCAGTCTCTGTAATTTGTTCTAGAAACTTCCTTCATGAGGTAATTTTTCAGCTTAATCCACATTGCCTTCTCCATAGAAGCGGGAAAGAGGTACGGGCCTGCCTCCCTGAGAGCCAAAGAGAACCCAGAGAAAGACTCCACTGTGGGAGGCACTGCTTTGTGCAGGGTACCAGTCAAGCCAGAGAGGTGGTTCCAGGAGGAGTTGGCCAAAAAGTAAAATAAAATAAAATAAAACAAATGATGTTCAGGTTTCAGCTTTAAGGTATATTTTTGTGTAATTTTTAAAAAATCAGAAGTGACCAAACACCAAGATACATCATAATTAAAATGCCAAAGGTTAAAGATAAAGAGAGAATCTTAAAAGCAGCAAGAGAAAAACAGAGAGTTACCTACAAAGGAGTTCCCATAAGATGATCGGCTGATTTCTCAAAAGAAACTTTTCAGGCAAGAAGGGACTGGCAAGAAGTATTCAAAGTCGTGAAAAGCAAGGACCTACATCCAAGATTACTCTATCCAGCAAAGCTGTCATTTAGAATGGAAGGGCAGATAAAGTGCTTCCCAGACAAGGTAAAGCTAAAGGAGTTCATCATCACCAAGCTATTGTTACATGAAATGTTAAAGGGACTTATTTAAGAAAAAGAAGAAGATCAAAACTATGAACATTAAAATAACAACAACTATCAACAACTGAATCTAAAAAAAACCCCAAAAAACCCCAAAACAAACTAAGCAAACAACTAGAACAGGAACAGAATCATAGATACAGACATCATTTGGAGGGTTATCAGCAGGGAGGGGGGAGGGAAGAATGGGGGAAAAAGTGTAAGGATTAAGAAGCATAAATCGTAGGTACAAAATCCACGGAGGGATGTTAAGAACAGTATAGAAAATGAAGAAGCCAAAGGACGTATATGCACGACCCATGGACATGAACTAAGTGGGGGCGGGGGGTTGGTGGAGAGAAGGAGGGTACCGGGCAGAGGGGGGCAAAGGGGGAAAAATTGGGACAACTATAATAGCATAATCAATAAAATATACTTTTAAAAAAAGAAGTGACCAAATTTAAACAGTGAGAACTCTCCGTCTGAGACCAAATCCTTGTCCCATCTTTACCCCCTTCTCAACAGTTCGCAAAATGGAGCACGTGCCCTGTTTGTTGAAGTGACCAGTTATTTGCCCTCCTGCCCCCTTGAAAGAAAGAAAATTGTGTTTTTGACACTGATTTCACCATAGGAAATCATCTCATCACCCTTTACTGGATCTGAAGCTGCTGTCTCTAAAAGTGCCATCTCATTGTGCTTTGTGTCAGTTAGTGCTGGAGAAATCTTGAATAGTTTATGTATAAAACTTCTTTTAAATTGTGTATTATTTTGAAACTTTGCTTCTTGGGGGTTGGGGTGCACTGGCCACCCTATCTGGCTGTGAAAGGCCTCTACATCCCGGGTTGGTAGGGTGCTGATCTTTACATTTCTCTCCTGGCCCAGTGCCCTTATTGGTGGGGTTTCCATGAGTCTGTGAGGTGCGCATCCCTTACTGGCTTACAACGTACCTTTCTTTGGTCTGGTCTCTTTGAGGGCCCATCGGGAGAAAGAGAAACATTGCATATAACACTGCCCACTGCAAGGCCAGGGGCTCAGGCGTTTGAAGAAGAGACCGTGGTATACATACAACAATACAATATTTTTTTAAAAGGCCCATCGAACACACAATACCACAGACGAATCTCATGGGCATGGTGTTGAGAGGAAGATGTTGGCCATAGGAGGGTATATCTGTCCATTCCATTCAGATGAGGGTCTAAAACAGACAGGCTGGCAGATGGGGAGAGATGTCAGAATAGTGGCCGTTTCTGGAGGGCATCCTGGAGCACTGGAAGTATTCTTATTTTGGCCAAGGTAGTAGTACACACACACACACAGTATGGACTAAATTGTGTGTGCCCCAAAATCCATATGCTGAAGCCCTAAACCTGCGGTTCTATGTGGGGATAGGACCTCTAAGGACGTAATATAGGTTAAATTTGGTCAAAAGGGCGGGGCCCTGGATGGGATTAGTGTCTTGATAAGAAGAGTCGCTAATGAGTTCACTCTCTCTCCCTCATCATCCTCCTCATACCCCCCAACACTGAGTGCATGCATCAGGGAACACCATGTGAGGACACAAGGAAAAAGCAGCCATCTACAAGCCAGGAAGAGAGTCCTCACTAGAAACTGTCCCTGCTGAACCTTGATCTGTGACTTCCAGCCTCTAGAACTGTGAGAAATAAATTGCTGTTGTTTAAGTGCCCAGTTTCTGGTGTTTTGTTACAGCAGCCCAAGCAGAAAAATATATGTATATAAGTGTGAAAATTTATCAAGCTGCATACTTAAGATTAGTGTACTTAACTGTCATAGGTTATTCATTTTTCAAGAAAAGGAGTGGGAGCTAAAGAAGGGAAGGATTGTATTTTTGATAGGGTCTTCTAGAGTATTTTTTAAAAAGATTTTATTTATTTATTTTTAGAGAGAGGGAAAGGGGTGGAGAAAGAGAGGGAGAGAAACAGCACTATGCAAGAGATAACACTGACTCATTGCCTCTCTTGCACGCACCTAACTGGGGACCTAGCCTGAAACCCAGAGATGTGCCCTGACTGGGAATCGAACCAGTGATCTTTCAGTTCCCAGGCCAGCACTCAATCCACTGAGCCACACCAGCCAGGGCTCTAATGTATTTTTTATATCAAGAGTCAAGTTGAAGTATTCCTTACTCCTGCCTCTCTGCCAGGAATTCCACCACGGTGGACCATTTTATTGCCCTTCCATGGGCTGCATCCCTCCCCATCAGTGACATAATCCCCCTTATCCCTGTGGGTTGCTGAGACACTGCCACCACAAACATGCCAGATGGTGGATGGAGAGCTCCATTTTCCTCCCAAGCTCAGCGATTCCCCTTCATCACACCTTCTCACAGACACTCATGACCCAAAACAAATAAATGAGGTCATTCCCATTTTATTCAGTTGCCAAGCAAATACACCTCGAGGGCCCACAACGTGCAGGGCATGGTGCTTGAATGAAAGCCTCCCTGCAAACCGCAGGCCATAAACTAGACGAGCAGTCCTGTGAGAACGGGCATTTTTGTCTGATGAGCAATGGAGGTGAATGAGTAAAGGGATAAGTGATATACTCATGGCACAAGGCTTTGTAAGGAGGAAGAGGGGACTATGACATAAAGACTTGATACAGTCTCTTTGGAGAGGGGGACATATAAAGATGCAAAAACTCAGCCTAACCTGCCTTCTAGAGTACTATCTGCTGCATATTTTCAGAGAAAAAGATAATAATGATATCACTATGACAGGTCCCACCTGTTGCCCAGTCAACAGGTATTGCTGCTCCTGATTTGTTCAGATGGTCCCAAAGGAGACCTGCAAAGTCAACTGAGGCAGTTCTATTGGTCAAAGCCAAACGGGGCAATCTTGTTTCCCCTTTGCCTGTAAGTGATTGTGTTCTGGCCAATGACCTCAGGAGAAAGTGGGCCAGGGGTGAGAAAGACCTAAGGAGAGAGCTCTTCTCTACCATTCTCCTTCCTGCTGCTTGGGAAGACATGATGCACAGTGCTTGGCAGCCATCTTGAGACCATGAGGAGAGGACAGTACAGCAGGAAGATGAAAAGAGCTTAAGTCCTGGTTGACACTGCTGATCTATTAAGCTCACCCAGATGTACCAACTTCTAGAATCCTTGTTATGCGAAATAATGGAGAGATGCGCTGTTTCAGACAGGTTTAGTTGGGTCCTATACAGCTGGCAAAAACATCCCAACCCATACAACCATGGCAACTTGTTCTTACTTCGGAGAGTAATTGCAGACAAGGTAGACCGCATTCTCCCAAACGTCTCCCCAGATGTTCATCCTCCGGCAGGTGTTCACAGCACAGCCGACCTTGTTGGTGGTGGCCCAGACTATCTGAAAAGACAACATCCAGGCATCAGAACTCAAGAAGCAAGGCGCACCAGGGCAACATACCCTGGCCTGGATCTGTAGGGTGCTGGTGTTAAAGGGATGAAGGGCCAGATTTTCCCCCGACCCACTGAAGATCTATACGTTTGTTTAGAAATAAACAAAATAAAACAAAACAAAAACAAACAAACAAACCACACACAAGGAAAATGCCCCAGGGTAAAAGTGCCATAGAAATTTCTAGAGCTTGGTCTCAGTGTTCTAGCTGTGAATCAGTCACAAACCACTTGATCCACTAGCTACACTTTGAATAGCACCAAATTAAAGAAAAAAGTGAAGGCAATGACAGTAGAGGTTTTCCTGTTGGGCAGCAGTCCTGCAGGGCCAGTGAGTGACTGGGTTTGGGGACGGTGGGCTGAGTTCAAGGCCCATTCCGCCAGCTTTACCTGTGTGTAGTGGGTGCACATGGTCCCAGAGCACCTCTCTGGGCACCAAGGGTTGCACTCGTGGGGATAGGGGTAGGTGTAGTCCTTCACCTCATCATACCAGGACTGCACGTGGAACCCAGGAGAGCGATACCTGCAGGGACAGATCAGCTCATTATGTTCTGGCCACCACACACCCAACGATGGAGACCACAGCTGGCACCACCACCTAGCGGGTAGACTGGAGGAGGGACTCCTTCAGGGACTATAGCCCCAAATCCCACCTAGCACCTATTAAAAATGCTTACAGCCCAAATTGGCGAGGAGCTTCCCTGGGTGCCCCTGGAGTCCTGCTGGGTTCCAAGGGCATCCCTGAGGTGGCCCACATGCCAACCTGTGTGTTCAGAAAACTTTTACCTGACCCGCAATGAGTCATTTTGTACGTTAACAATTATGTGTTTATTTTCATGTACATTTGGGAAAATATATGCAGCCCACAAACCCCATACATTTTTAAGGTTTTATTGCTTAAGACAAAACAATTTAAGACATGAATCCATTTAAAGTCATGGTAGAAAAAAGATTGAGTAAATAGTCGAACAGGTGACGCACAGATGGGACAGCCCGCTGTGGCAAGGGAGGGTCTGGAAGCTGGGAAGTAGCTGGCTACGGGGGGCCAGGCAGATGGGCCCCCATCACCCGCCAATGGACGGTCATGATCAGCTTTGTTCCTCGGCTGCCTGGGGGGCACCCAAAGACTCAAAGGCAAGGCAGAAAACTCATTCAGGGCACAGGAACCCGCAGGTATGCAGAGCTCTGCAGGCAGGTATGCAAACCCTTTCGAAAACTTCTCACAGGATTTCTTACTGAGCCTCCCTCACCCCCGTTATGAGAAGGGCCCCAGGTCATCAGCACCGGTGGCCACTGCTCCTTGTTTGGGCCCCATCCGCCAGGCTGGCACTGGTTATTTTCTTAGGAAAGAAAATAAACTGGGTACAAATCCCAGGTCGCCGTCACAAGTAAGTGTAAACAGAGCGGTTTCAATAAAGAGAGAGGAGGCGAGGGGGACTGGCCATTTCTAAGAGCGCTGCGGTGAGATGGCCACTTAGAGGTCTTGTAACAATTACTGTCAGAGCCCAGAGCGAATGGCAGTGGTCAGTGACGTGGCCGGGGAGACGGCCTGTTTCCCTGGGGCCGGCTTGGGGAAGGAAACGCACAGCCACTGAGCTCCACAGCGAAAGGACGCCCGCCACTCTGTCCGTCTCCAGAGCCTCAGACCAGGCAGGCGCTGCGGGGGCCTTGGAACAGGGGGCTCTTTGGGGAAGGAAGTTAGAAGTATTCGCCTTGGTGTCCCAGCAGTGCCACTCCTCAGAGTCATCCTCATGAAATAATTCAAACAAGCCAACAACAAAAAAAGCAAGGTACAAGAATGGAATGACTACATTTTAGCCTGTCCACTTAATAGCCCATAGGCAGCCTTTATGAGATTATAACCATGATGACTATGTAATAGAAAAATTATTTGGTATTATATGAGAAGGCCAAAAAAAAGAAAAAGAAAGAAAGAATTAAAAGCTGTGCTGGCCACAGTTACAACTATGTAAAAATATGCCGGCCTACAGCCAAATGCTACACAGGAGCCCAGAAAATGAAAGGAGGGAACCAGGACAGTGGAGTGATGGATTTCTTCCCCCACAGGCAGTTTCATTTCATGCTATTGTAGGCTGACTTCATAAAAAGCAGAATTCATCTGGGGGAAAAAACAGTGTGGTGATTTGTTTCCACGAAGTCACGTCTCTCTACATGCATCATGATACCTGCCCAGGTTTGGTCCTGAAAAGGAATTGCCCTAAAGGGAGGTGTAGCTGCTCATGGCCAAATTCAACTCCTGAATTGTAAGAGCTGGGAGATATCTGGGTTATAGTCAAGCAAACCCTGGCCTGTATTTTGAGGGGCTATTTCAAGTCCGGTCCAACTTTCTGATGAATAGGACAAAATGAAAGTGGACCCTGAGACCATGACCCCCACTGGGTCCAGATTCAGAGGGCCTGTGAGCACAGTACGATGACTGGGGGTCAGTCGGTCTTAATTGGCCAAAAAACATCTTCTCTACTTCCTCTAATGAAAACAGCCCCCAGGCTGGAGGGGGCTTTCAGCCAGGCTGGTTGCACGGGTCTGTGGCCCAGTTTACTTTGGGGAAGGCCAGGGAATGACATTTAATTAACCACTGTCAAGTGCCTCCTATGGGCAAGGAGACAAAGGCGCTTCCAGGCCAGGAGGCCTTGGAGGCTGAGTGATGTGAATGAGCCCCTCCATGGCCAGACAAGGAGCAGAAGTGAGGGACACCTGCCCACGAGGTGGAACCTGTCTGGGCCTTAAAGAATGAGCAGAACCCAGACACGCTGGGAAGAAGAGAGGACTGACCAGCCACTAAAGGAGCAAACATTCCCCTCCTCCCAGCTTGCCCAGCCAGCTCCTTCCTGGCCAGCTGCACCTGACTCACGCACCCTTTCGAGGGGATGGAATGGAAAACTCACAGCCTAGGACCCCCAAGTCAACGAGCAGGGTCTGGAGTCAGCAACCAGGCTCACATCCATTTTGCCAATTACCCAGAAGTGTTCTTGGGCACCGAGCCTCAGTTTCCCCACCCGTAAATGACATGGGAGGTTTCTCTCTCTTAGTGGGTGATCATGAGGGTTAAATGCGATAATGGACAGCAAGCACCAAGTCCAGCACGCAGTAGGTGCTCAGCCTTGGTGGCCAGTTCACAAGAAGGTAGGGGTGGGAGGAACCACGTGGTTCTTACCTGCCCCAGTGGACGGCCAGGTTCTGCCCAATGGACACCAGCAGATTGGTGGGTCCGTGCTCCCAGATGCACTCGTGGGCCCACGCTGCCGCCGACCTCGCCAGCTCTTCATCCCAGGTCTGCAGGGGGAGGAGAAACAAGCACCTTCAGAGTCAAGGGTGGGTGTAAGAACCAAAAATGCCACTGCTTCCTGCTGTGGCTCCTGGTAACCCCAGGGCTGGTTTCAGCTTCTGTAGCGCTGGGTCATGTGCCTAATATCTCGAGTGAGTTCCTGACTCAGCAGAGTGGGAGTGGTAGGTCAGCAAAGAGCTCAGAGGTTGGCTCCAAGGCTGTCCTCAGAGCTCCTGCTCCACCTCGAACTCGCCGGCGACCATGGGTAAGCCCCGTGTCCTCTCAGCCTCAGTCTCCTCACCTGTGTAATGGGAGGATGGACAAGTCCTGGAGACGGAGGGTGGTGATGGTGACATACCAATGTCAGTGTACTTAATGCTACTGGACTGTGTACTTAAAAATGGTTAAGATGGTAAATTTTAAGTTATGTATATTTTACCTTTTTTTTTTTTTTTTAAGTAGCAAGAAATGCTTTCAATTTGCCCAGCCCCGCTCCCCTCTGGCGTCATGCCCATGCTAAATCAGGGGGCTGGGGCAGGGGGCTGGGCCAAAGAATCTGAAGACAGGCTCCACAGCCAGTCCTGCCTCCCAGCTGGCCCAGGGAACACACATAACTCCTCAGGAAAGAACACAGAGAACAAAGCAAGCGGGGTCATTTCTCTTCTGCAGGGGAACAGACGCCAAGCGGCCCACAGAGCTGCCTGCAAACCAGCTGCTGCCATGCCTCCTCCCAGAGTCATCGCGCAGATGCTCCAGCTCACGGGCAGGCGGGGCCATCCCCCGCTCCGGGGAGCCCCAGCGCCTGGCGCACAGTAGGTGCCCAATGAAAGGCTGTCTGGGCAGAACCCTGAGAACTGTCCAGGATGGGAGGCTGGTTAAACCAACTGTGAGACCCCAGCATGGAGTGTCATGAAGTTGCCTGCTTCCCTCTCCTCTTCCTGTCCTGCTGCCTCTTTCCGGACAACATAACCAAGACTTCTCAACATCCCGGGGCAAGTCCTGCCCCAGGGTAGAGCCCCTAGGGACCTGCTGCACACCCCTGAGCATTGAGCTGCAGTGGCCCTAGAGTGTATGCTTAGACTCACCCCTCGCTGACAGCACCCCACCTTCAGTGCCCACCAAGCTCCGTGCTACTTCTACCTGGGATCTCACTGCAGTGTCTGAGCAAAGCCTGAATGGGGTAGGGAGGGGTCAATATTGGCCTTAGATGCTGGGGTGGAGGGGCTGTGCCTTGACCGCCTTCCCCACCAAATGGCCCTGCGTGGAGGCATCCCTGACAATGGCCCTGAAGGCTCAGTTTCCCTGACAGGCAGGTTACTTAGGCCTAAGGACCCGGATCCCTACTCTAATCCTGAAACATGGTGAAGTAAACAAAGAGAAGTCAACGGGCTCATCACGGGCTGTCCGGGACACCCGAGCTTGCCTGCTGCCTGTCTAAGCTCCCTTCACTTGCCCCACGTCTTTCATACAACCGCTAAATAAGTTCGATGCCACCAGGAAAAGACCAGCAGAAGCCCAGCCTGTTCCAACTGAGGTGGGAGGCAGCCAGGCCCCCGGGGGGTTGGGGTGCTGTGAGCTTCGGGCTGAGCAAAATACTCGCTCCCTGGGGTGCACCACTCAGGCCTTGGGGTGGGAAGGGCACAGGGTGCAGGGTGACCTGGGCAGACAGAGGTACTGAGCGTCCTTTCCTCATGGAGACCAAGGCCAAACCAACCGTTCCAGGGAAATATGGGGATGGAGTCTGTTTCCAAAGCCTCAAAGAAACCTACCCTAACTTCCTACAACTTTAACTCTAAAAAGCTCCCCATAAGCTGCCCCATGCATTTGAGGGTGCCCGTTCTTCCTCCCGAAATCAGTACAGCCCCTTAGGAATAAATGCCTGGATGATTTTCTTGAGGGGAAAAATGGATGTTTTCTCACAAGTTCCCAAAGCCCCACTCACAGGGGTCTGCCCAGGCGGGTGGCCCATTCACCCGCCCAACAGCTGGTGATGGGCCACCCAGCGCGGGCACAGGCAGGGACAGTAAGGGGCTCAGAGACACATGGGATGGTGCCCAGCCATGAGTGCTATCCATATCAGGGCACGGGGCAACACAGAAAGCAACAGCTGAGTCCAGGGGACGGAGGGGAGCGTGGCCCGGGGGGAGGGCTGCCGCGGAGCCGGATAAGGAAAGCGACGGCGAGAAAGTGCTCTCGGGGCGGAGGCGGCGGTGACTGTCCACACACAGTGTCCGCAGAGGACACCCAGCAGACCTCTCCGGCCAAAGCGGAGGGAGGGAAACAAGTTATCAAGGCAGATAGGGCTCTTGCTAGATGCCTCGGACGCCAGGCAAGCAGCATCCGGGCTTCGTCCCGGGCACAGAGGACCCTAGAGGCTCCTGAGCAGGGCAGAGTGGAGGAAAGTGAAGATTTAGAAAGCTTAACATGACGGCAGGATTCGCAATGTGCCGGATAAGGGCAAGGTGGGCGGCAACCCCCGCCCTCCAGGGCTGAGGCTGTCACATTAATCAAGGTGAGGCCGAACCAGGATGGGAAGACGGAGTGGAAACACATGATAGCTGGTGGGAGGGGTGCTTAAGTGGGCACAGAGTGGTGGCTGAGGGCACAGGTCCTGGAGTCAGCTGGACTCAGGTTTGAATCTGGCTCTGTCACTGCGAGCTGTGTAGCCTTGGGCCTCAGTTTCCTAACCCATTAAATGGGCAGAATAACCACACCTACTTCCTACGGCTGGGGGAAAGGGAATGGGTACGGACGGGAATGGAAATGTGTGAGTGAAGACGGGGCGGGAGGTCTGGATGTGGAAGGGCTGGCTGTCCCCTCTGTTCCTAAATGGGATTCCTGCAGATTCAGCGGGCCCCCCCTCCCACTGTCCGTCCTGTGCCTTTTGCTTTCTGACAGACTCCTTATCTCAGACTCGGCCACACTCGCTTCTCGCAGAGAAGATGCCATTGATGGGGGTCTGTGCTCAACTGTTGCAGGAACCATGACGGGACAGATTCCCAAGGTGGAGACTGAGGCTCAGACTGGCTGATGTCCAGGTCACACAGAAGGTGGCAGAGGCCAGCCCGGAGACCCTCCCCGCCCTGCCTTCCAGAGGCCCGGGTGGAAGGCCCAGGGCGAGTTTGTGGGCTGAGCACCAGAGAGGTGCCACGAAGGGTTGGTCACAAGGCAGTTCTGCTGGGGAACTCACAGGTGCTCTTTTGGCGGGGGGTCAAGAACAGAGGCAAGGAGCCCTCTACCACCCAAGACCCCAAGCTGCCACACACTCAGTGACTGGGGACAGGACAGACAACACGCAGGTCTCCCGCCCTTGGGTGGGGGTGCCAGTACTCACCATGTACTCCATGTTGGAGGCCGGGGGGTGCACCTGGCCCCGCAGTTTATTGTGAAGCATGAGGATCTCCTCCTGGTCCGACCTGGGGATGGCCCTGCGGACCCGGGAGTGGGGCTCGCCCTGCTGGTATTTGCTGAGCAGCTTCTCTAAGTGGGTGACATTGGGCAGGAAAAAGCCTTGGGCTTCACAGGCCAGCAGCACCAGCACCAAGGGGATGAGGCCATTCAGGATGCAGCTCATGGCTCCTCGCTGGCAGCAAGAACGGGAGTGATGGGGCAGCCTGGGCTCCTGGGGCAGAGCTGGGTGCTCGGGAGCTCTGAGAGGAAGCAGAGGGCAGCAGGAGGAAACATCAGCCAGTGTTAAACCAGCTCTCGCGTTGGCTCGAGCAGTGAATGGAGTAGGTAGCATCCTCCCTGCCTTGCAGATGCGGAAACTGAGGCTCACCAAAGCTCGGTAACCCAAGTCCCACAGACAGGAAGTGGGGGAGCTGGGACTCAAGTGAGGGGTTTCCAGTGAGGTATGCTGCCCGGACTCCACATAGGACATCCTGGCACAGTCTCTCCTGGACCCAGGTTCTACTGTCACCATCTTTTGTAATTTTGAGTCAGCATTTCCTCTCATTTAGGACTCAGGTGGGTCTACTGTCTGAGTTAAGTTCTGTCTCCTGCTCCCAAAAAAGGTTGATAAGGTCATTTCACAACACCAAAGGATTTTCCCTGAACAAACATTAGTAGCCAACTTCCTGGTCCCTGTGAAGTAAGACTCAGTTTACCAAATGTGGTTAACAGGCATCCCCAGACCCATCACTGCACAAGGCTCCTCTTATCACAGCCCTGCCACCGGCACCACCCACACAGTTGTCACACACTCCAATGTGTCACCAGCCCCTGCCAGGGACCCAGTTGTATGCTTGGCTGAGCAACAAGTCACCTGTCCACTTGATCCTCAGAGGAAGTGACAGTGGAAAGAGGGAAGACCTCCAAGGGCTGCTATGTACCCGTCTCACCCTCGAACCTGCCTGCAAACCCACTCAACCAAGCACATGGCCTCTCTTCACCAGCTTCTGTCTGACGATGAACCTGTTCCAGACACTGGCAGGTGTTACCCTTTTGGCTACTAAGTTAGTAGTTCACATGGGTAATCAGTACCCAAAGAACACATCAGGGTGGTTACTTACTGTTGGTTGACAAAACCAACAGCAGTGCAACAGAAGAGGGCTAGCCCAGACCTCCGTGGCCTTGCCTTGAAGCTGCACTTCCCCAAATGTGTTCCTGGAACCCCAGCTCTGACACTTGCCAGGGCTGTGGGGCTGTGGGGTCACGCTGGCGGGGATTCATCCATCTCAGAGACCCGCAGTGCCGACTGCAGGAAAGAAAGCTCTCTCACTTTTAGTGCCCATCCAGGATCTCGACGGCTCTTCCTTGCCCTTGCTCTACAAGTCCTTTCCCCAGATAATCCTCTTACTAAGGTTTCTACCCTGGCACTCGCTGTGTTAATCTTCGAATGCACCTGCCAACTTGAAGATTCCAAAGGCCGATACTAGGTGAATTTCCGCTGTGCCTTCTGTTCCTTCTAGAAATCCTTCCTGGACACCTCTATGGACAGGTCACATCATTCACATCATTTGGAATCCCAGGACAACCCAGGGCTTGGTCTGTCATCACTCCCATTTTACAGATGTGAACGCTGAGGCCCGGAGTGCGGACACCACAGGTCCAAGGCTGCTGTACTGGTAAGTACAGGTGCTGGGACTTGAACCCAGGTGTGATGGCTCTGAGGGGTCTCACCTCCACTAAAGAGCCACCAGCTGTGGTCCTCCTCCTGGCTGTCACCTGGTCCAGGAAGGGCTTGGGTGTGTTCATTTACGTCTCTCACCTCTGCTTTACTCCCAGTCGGTCAGTTACCCATTGACCTTTATTGGGCACTGGTTTTGTGTTCGACCCTAGGGAGACAGGCGGGAAAAGCCACAGTCCGCACCCGGTGGGACAGGGATTCCTCAAGACATCACAGGGAGCTGGAGGAGGGGCTCCCTGGGTGGGAAAGGCAGCAGCTGTGCCTCCATGCTGACCCACTCGGAGCTCTGAGAGGCTTGATCCTTCCAACAAGGCTTCTCTGGTTTTCATCCACATTAGCTATAACTGGGTGCTCACCAGTCGGGCTGGCTGGTACCGAAAGATGGCAGCTGGCGGGGACATCCTCCAGGGCAAGACACAGAGTGGAGCAGGGAGGGGACTGGCCGCCTGAAGGAGCAGAACCGGAATCCCAGGAGGCAGAGCTGAGCTGAGGAGCTATGGGAAAGAGGCGGTTCCCATCTCCGACCCTGGAAACTCTCCAGGGTCCTGACCAAGCCCGCGCTTCGGATAAAAATAACCGCCATCCAGAGGGGAGGCCGGGCTCTCTTGGGCATGAGCCACATGCGGCCTCCCTCCCAAGGAGTTCCCTTTGGGGCAGAGCCCCAGGGACTGAGGGGAGGACTTCTGCGTGCTCACTCGCACCCCTGGGAGTCAAACCAGTAACGCAGAACCCCTCAGAGTCCCTGATTTCTCTCTCAGGTCAGTCGCGCCACCATATATGAACATTTCCCAGCTGCAGAAGGCCAGGCTGAAAGAGATGCCAAAACACACTGACGCTGGATTGAGATTTGACATCACAAAGCGTCCTCTCTGGCATCATGACCACACTCAATTTGCTTTACTCTACGCTAGAGCAGCTGGAGGGCCAGGGTGCCCGCAAACGAGAAACGTGAGCTGCTTATGTAACTCAACCGTGGCTCAGCTAGACTGAAACCTGGGCGTGGCTTGAACTGCCAATGGGCACAACTCAAGTGGCTATCAGTAGTGGTAATTAGTAAATAAATTGTGGGGTAGTCTTGAGGTAGAATATTACACAGTAGGTAAAAGGAATGAACTAGAGCTATGTGATTGTCAGCATAAAACTCAAATACCATGTTGGGTTAAAAAATCAACTTGTAGAATATCATGCGAATTTTACTATTTACATAAATTTTAAAACAAATCATATTTTGTATATTTTTGGATATGCACGTATATGTACATACAAACATCTATATGTATATGCTATATACATATATGCACATACGTATACACAGGTCTGTATCTTTGTGTTTGTATGTGTGTGTGTGTGTTTGTATGGTAAATCCCAGACTGAATCAGAGCAAGTCCATGGCACTGGTGGACTCGAGTGAGGGCAATGGAACTGGGAAGGACGTGAGGGACTTCGTCTTTATCTTTAATACGTTATTTCTACTTTAAAATCTCAAACGAATATGTAAGTGTCAAATTCTGTTCACTTTAGGTAGGTAGAAGGCTGAGTTGGCAGAAGCTGCAAAGTTGTAGCCAAAGAGGGTGTCCTCCAAGACTGGACCTAGGTGGTGAAAGTGTCCTATCCTTTGGACTTGTCCACTTTAAAACAAACAAAATGTCAACGTGTGAAAGGTCAATGAAGCAACTGTGGCTCCCAAGTGCACCTCCTGGCATGTTCCCCTGAACAAGTGTGACCTTATTCTAAAGTGAAGCCACCTTCACTTTGAATATGAAAGGGGCCCCACACTCCAGGGCCTATATAGGCTGGTCCTTCCCTGGGAGGTTCCAAAGAGAACGGACGAAGCCTTAGCGGGAGTTTTAGAGTCGGGAGAACCATGGGGCTTCCTGGAACTTCCCATTGGAGAGAAGAGAAAGAGTTTCTTCAAGGCTCCTCCACTCTGCGCCAGTCACTGGCCTGGGAAACGCGGACTTGCTCTGGGTCGCGCCATCTGTGGCGCCATGCTGGGTGGATGTCCAGTATACTGTTGGGTCTGAAAGTGGGTTGGCCTGACTGGAGCTCAGGGTGCCTGGGGGCCCATGCTGAAAAGGGGCAAGGCCCAGATCTTGATGCTCCTGCTCAGTTTAGGTAGCGGGAGAACACTGAAGATGTACGCAGAATCCTAGTGATAATAGGGCTTGTGTCTCGCTCACGTCAGCACTCCCAGGGCCCAGCATGGTACCGGCACAGGAGAACCAGCACTGGGTTCTGGGCTGGGTTGTGTCTCTCCTCAGTTCATACGTGGAAGCCCCAACCCCTAGCCTCTCAGAATGTGACTGTATTTGGAGATCAGGCCTTTAAGGGTGTGATTAAGTTAAATGAGGTCACAGGGGTGGGCCTTAATCCAGTACAACTGGTGTCCTTATAAGAAGAGGAGATTAGGACACAGACACACAGAGGGAACACCATGTGAGGACACAGGGAGAAGACGGTTGTCTACAGGCCAAGGAGAGAGGCCTCAGAAGGAACCAGCCCTGCTGACACCTTGGTCTCAGTCTGCAGCCTCCAGAGCTGTGAGGCAATGTCCGTCTGCCCTTTAGACACCCAACTGCGGTCCTCGGTTTCCACAGCCCCGCCTAACTGATATGTGCATCAGATAAGGGGTGAACAGGATCAGGTTCCAAACATCCGGCTGGGCACTATATGGAAGGAGGCAAGGTGGAAACAGAGAGGCAAATTAGGAGGCCGCGGCAAGGATCGGGCTGGAACCTGGCGGTGACAGTTGGCACTCTGTCAAAGCAACAAGCCCACTGGTCAGGGCCCACTTCATGGGCAATGCCAGCACCCTCGGCCAGTTCTGACCATTCAGTCTCTGCTGCCCAAACAGATCAATCAGAACTTAGGACCAAAGGACTTCATCCCTTTTTCATTTACAATTTTTTTAAAAAGCCAAAAAACTTTTTACAAATGAGACACACTCTCCAAAGCTGCCTGAAGTTTTCCAATGACAAGTACATGCTCCCCCCAGGGTGGCTGGCAGGGGGCTTATACTTTGGGAGACCTACTGTGTGCCAGTCACTGCATTTCTCAATTCATGTCCCAGTGACCCAGAGGTTTGGGCTCTACTGTCCTGTTTTACAGATGAGGAGACCGAGGCCTCGGTTGTTTAAGAAACCCACCTGAGGTTCCACCCGTGGCTGGAACAGAGCTTCATCTGACCTCAGAGCCCATTATTACTGCCAGCCCAACCCGACAGGATTTCCTGTCACCATCCAGCAGCGGAGGGACCCCCACCAACAACCCCACCTCCCTCTGCAATCTTCTTTGCCTTCCTCTGCCTCCTGGTGAGACTGCTGGGCTCAGTGTAGCTGAGACACTGGACCCCTGGGGTCAGGTGGTGACTCTGCTGATGAGAAGGCACTGAAACTGTTACATCATGGTGACATTTCACAAAAACACACCCCTGTTATTGGGTTTGACAGCCTTCCAATCTCCATCTGCTGATGCGCCTTTGACTCAAATGTGATGAGCTGACCTCTGGCCCCTGGCATCGATGGGTGCTCTCTGCAGAGCACTCCCCAGCTGTTGTGGTCCCAGCTGTTTTCCCAACATCCTGGAGGAGCTCATACGTCACACCCAGACAGTAAGGCCCACAATCTTTGCCTCTGTACTCCTGCCCCCCAATTCTCCTAGGGTTGCCAAAGTGGCTTAAGAGGCAGGTACCCCCAAAGGCATTTTCTAGAAAAACCCTCTTCAGTTGTCACCCCTGGCTTCTTACCAACAGCTTAAAACGTCTGCGTGGACAGCTCTACAATATGGGAGAAATGCTCTCTGAAAGATGTTCTTCTTTGCCAGAGTTGCAAAACCAAGCCCAACAGATCTGCGGGCATGATTAAGCAGACCACAGATATGGTAAAGTCAGCGAGGTCTCATGGGAACACACCAGACACCAGGTCACTGGGGAGGTGAGGAGGGGCCAACGAGGCTTTCAAACCCCAGCGTCAACAGGGAGACCCAAGCCTGGCGAGTGAAAGTCACAGCAGCCAGATTCCTGCAACGTGGCCCAAAGCGCCCAAGGACTTTGATCTCTGCCAGGGAGGTGGTCGCTTTCCCCCCCATTTTGCAGAAAATAAAACTCAGTCCAGTAGACTCTGCCTGGTGTTTGTGAGGCTGTGCAGCTAGTGGAACCAAGACTTGAAATCAAGCTTCCTGATAGCTTGGGGAACTTTCAGCCTGCTGCAACCACCCGCTCCCCTGGCCAAGGCTCTGTGGGTCCACAGGGGGTCAGCAGATCCTCATGTTCCCAGTCTAGCAAGGGGTCTCCTTGATGGTCACCTCCTGGGCGATGCCACCACCAGACTCAACCACCAGGAGCGAGGGAGAGAAAGGGAACACGGTTTGTTTAAGTTCAATGCGTCACCTCGCCCAGCTGCCTCTGCCTGTGTTTAGGAAAGTCTGCCAGAAAGATGAATCTTAGGACTGAAACTGTCAGCCATGGGCTCCGAGACCATGCCAAACTCTCTGCTTTTGCACACACTGTTCCCACAGCTCATCCGGAGAACCCAACCTACCTTATCCCAACCCCCACTGGCCCGGGCTAGGCAGATTAATTCCCGCTCCTCGTTTAGGACTCAGCTCCAGGGTCACTGCTTATGCACGCCTGCAGGCCTGTCAGGCTCCGTCACAGCTGAATCACCAGCGTCTGCCAAGCTGGTGTTCAATAAGCGTTTATGGAATGGACGCGTGGCTCTCCTCCTCCTCCCCAGATCAGAAGAGCTGAATAAAGAATACATGTGACGTTGGCTTCTTCATTACAGCCTGAAGCTTGGGCTCTCAGGGAACGGAAACCCGGGTTCAATTTTTGACACTGCCCCTTCCTAGCTGTATGACCTTGGACCTTGCACGTAGCTTCTCTGAGCTCCAGTATAAGCATCTATAAGGTAGAGTGGAATTATAGGACTTGTTAGGCATTGGTGAACAAGACCAGCAGGTCTACAGGCATAATTAAGCTCCAGAAGGCTTCAGGGAGGTAGTGACTCTTCAGCTGAGTCTTCACCAATGAGCTGGGATTAATCTGCCCGGTCTGGGTCGGGGTGGGGCAGGTTAGGGTCCAGGGATGAGCTGTGGGGTGAGGAATGAAGGAGGGGATAAACATGACCATGTTAGCTATGTGGTTTACAACTAAACAGTGTTAGCTATTATAATAATGATGTGCTGCTAAATGCCCCATAGACACATTGTTTTAAGGGATTTTAGGACTGCTGGCATTAGTTACAGGGAATGCAGCGAAAAAGACTTCTCTTTCTTCACCACATTATTTCAAAGCCCCACCTCTGCCTTCAGATGAGATTTAACTCTTAAAAATCCTAATAAATGTCTAATGCTTGAGGAAGAGAGGGAAGAACCCTCTCTTAAATTTAAAACACACTTTAGGGACTTTCAGTCAAGATGGAGGCCTGGGTAAACACGGCTTTCCTCCTCGCACAACCACAGCAAAAATTACAACTAAACTACAAAACAACTACCACCCAGAATCATCAGAAAATTGAGCTGTATGGAAATCCAACAACCAAGGAATTAAAGAAGTCACAATCATGCAGATAGGTAGGAGGGGTGGAGGCATGGAGACCTGGAATGGGCAGTCTCACACACACATATGGTAGATAATAATTGGGAGGGATACTTCAGGAGCGAGGGATCCCAGCCCCACATCAGACCACCCAGCCTAGGGTTCCAGTGCCAGGAAGGTAAGTCCCCATAACTTCTGGCTGTAAAAATGAGTGGGGGTTGGGGTGGTGGAAGAAACTGTAGGATTCTCAGGCATCTCCTCTCAAAAGGCCTGCAGTGGACTTAGGACTTAAGCAGACTCACTCCCTCTGGGCTCCAGCATCTGGGCAGCAGCTGAAAGGGCACCAATAGTATGCGGGGAGAAACGGAAGTGTCTGGCATTAGGGCGCATGCTAGGGGGCAGCTTCCTCCTGGACAACACTCCCAAGGTCAGGCAGTGGCCACTGTTCCCTTTCTGAGCCTTTCCCCACACAGAGCAACAGAGTGGCAACACCATATCAGAGACTCCGTCAAGCTGGTTCCTACAGGTTGCCCCAGCCTCGTGATTGATTACCTAAGGCTCCACCCCACCCAACTTAACCATGTGCTTTTCTACAATAGGCCATGCTACTAAGACAGGGAGTCAAAGCAGCTCTACCTAATACGTAGAAATAAACACAGGGAGGCTGACAAAATGAGGAAACAAAGAAATATGGTCCAAATGAAAGAACAGAACAGAACTCCAGAAAAAGAACTAAACAAAATGAAGATAAGCAATCTATCAGATGCAGAGTTCAAAACACTGCTTATTAGGATGTCCAAGGAACTCACTGTGTACTTCAACAACATAAAAAAAGACCCAAGCAGAAATGAAGTTTACACTAAGTGAAATAAAGAAAAATTTACAGGGAATCAACGGTGGAATGGATGAAGCCACGAATCACATCAATGATTTGGAACATAAGGAAGAAAAAACATTCAATTAGAACAGCAAGAAGTAAAAAGAATCCAAAAAAATGAGGATAAGCTAAAGGAGCTTCTGGGACAACTTCAAGCATATCAACATTTGAATCATAGGGATGCCAGAAAGAGAAGAGAAAGAGCAAGAAATTGAAAACTTATTTGAAAAAATAATGAAAGAAAACTTCTCTAATTTGGTGAAGGAAATAGACATACAAGACATACAAGTCCAGGAAGCACAGAGAGTCCCAAAGAGTCCCAAAGTAGACACAAAGAGGACCACATCATGATACATCATAATTAAAATGCCGAAGGTTAAAAATAAAGAGAGAATCTTAATAGCAGCAAGAGAAAAACAGAGTTTTGTTAACTACAAAAGAGTTCCCATAAGACTGTCAACTGATTTTTCGAAAGAAACTTTGCAGGCAAGAAGGGACTGGCAAGAAGTATTCAAAGACATGAAAGGCAAGGACCTACAACCAAGGTTACTCTACCCAGCAAAGCTATCATTTACAATGGAAGAGCAGATAAAATGCTTCCCAGACAAGGTAAAGCTGAAGGAGCTCATCATCACCAAGCCATTATTATATGAACTGTTACAGGGGCTTATCAAGAAAAAGAAGATCAAAACTATGAACATTAAAATGCCAATAATTCACAACTATCAGCAATTGAATCTAAAAAACAAACTAAGCAAACAAGCAGAACAGAAACAGAGTTATAGAGATGGAGATCATCTGGAGGGTTATCGGTTGGGAGGGGGAAGGAGGAGAAGGGAGAAAAGGTGCAGGGTTTAGGAAGTACAAATTTGTAGGTACAGAATAGACAGGGGGATCCTAATAACAGTATGGGAAATGGAGTAGCCAAATACTTATATGTGTGATACATGGACATGAACTAAGGGGGGGGGGATTCTGAAGGGAATGGGGGGTACCAAGTGGAGGGGGTCAAGGGGGATAAATTAGGACAACTGTAATAGTATAATCAATAAAATGTATTAAAAAATAAAATAAAACACGCTGTATTCGGCACATGGCTTGAACTGTGGCCACTTTTTCCCACTTTATGGGGAAAAAGGTGCCACGACATCATGGATCAGATTTAGAGCATTAATGCTGACCAACAGGCCAGGAACCATCTGTACCGATGTGTGTGGTAATTCACACAGATGACCATGAGCCACCTCGGACGCCACCGCTGCCACAGAGCGCTGTCTCCTTCCAAGGCTCAGCCTCAGCTGAGCGAACTAGCCCCTGGTTGTCCTAGAACTTACCAGTCTGCACTGCATCTGTTCGTATTATTTGCCTCACCAGCTAGACTATGTGCTCCTTGAGGGCTGGAATCAGTGGTGTGCTGGTAAATGTTTAACAATTAACACTCAAAAAAAAATTTTTTTAACCCATTCTTATTCTTAACATTTGCCAATTGTCTTGGTATAAATACTCTCACCATGGCCAATTTTAAGCATGCAACATGCAGTGCTGAACGTGGGGTTTCTGGAAAGACTTGTGCTAGCATGCCAATAACCCCGAGAGCAGGGATAATAGTAAAGTGTAGTGAAAAATTAGGACATGATGAGTCTTGAATGGTTATTACCTTTGTTTTAAACATGACTTTTTTAACTGTAAATTCATACAATTTAATGTTTAATGAGGGTTGTATTTAACTTGCTCACAACCATTCTGAAACTTTAACTAGGGAGCCGGCCCCCGGCACACCATTGGCTGGCACTGAGCCGTGCTCAACTTCAAACCTCAGTGGGGATTCAATGTTCAATGAACAGTCATCACCAATAACCCGGCCAAGGAATGATGAGTGTGACCGAAACAGCTGGCCTCTTCTCCCAGCATCTCATATTCATCTTCTCCACAGACTAACGGCACCACTGCAATGATGAGCTCTATTGTACAGATGAGGAGACTGAGGCTCAAAATGCATAAGCAACTTGCTCACGGTCACAGCACCGATACAGCTACCACACTCCATCTGCTTAGCAATCCTGGCTCATCCAGGCGGTGGCTCCCCAGAGCGCTGGAGCTATTCTGACCTCCGGCCCCATGTCAGCCAGGCTCAGTGAGTCACCCCACCCATAGGACAGCGGTTAAGACCAGGGTGCCTTGGGCTCTGCTCTTCCTCAGAAGCACAAAGGAGAAATCGACACAGGAGCGAGGCCAAGCACAGATCAGCGTCGTACCCACAAACCACTCAGAAATTCCAGGAATGGAGCGGTGGATGGGAGGAGTGAAGAGGACTCCCCAGCAGGCATGTCTTGGGCAGAGCCTCTCAGGAAGAGCATCTGGGTCAGTACCAGATGCCCAGGGGTGGGGTGGCAGGCAATCTCATTGGTTTTCCTTAAACCGTTCTCCACAGGATTAGGGCTGGACAGGGAGGAAACGGGCACCTTGGATTCCCCACAGCCAAGGACGGCTGCCCAGGAGTCCATCTGGCTTACGAGAAGAACCCACCCCATGGCACCTTCTTTCCTCTTGTGCCCTTGGCAGAAGGTATGCCCTTATGGGATATATACTGAACAAGTATAATATACAAACTCATTCACTTTTTAAATACTACATAAAGAATATACAAAATCCTGGACAAAAAGAAGAACACTCATTCAACAGACAATCTATTTTGTGCTAAAAAAGAACTAAAAACCAGGTGCATTCACTGCAAGCCAAGAGAATATGTCAAAGAAGCTGCTCTTAAGTGCCTGAATAATAAATTAATATGGGCTTAGAACTCCCAGCACAGCCCTGGCCAGTGTGGCTCGGCTGGCTGGAGCATCGTCTCGTACACCAAAACCCTGCAGGCTCGATCCCCAGTCAGGGCACACACTTAGGTTTCGGGTTTGACCCTGATCAGGGTGTGTATGAGAGGCAAGTGACTGATGTTTCTCTTTCTCTCTCTTCCTTCCTCTCTCTCTAAAATCAATAAACATATTTTCGGGTGAGGATTTTTTTTTTTTCCTAATTTGAAAAAAATACCCAGCACATAACTCCCGGGGCCCCTTTCTCTTTTCTTACAAATGTACGGATATTTCCTCGGGAACAATGCTCTCAGCAAAGCTTCAGATGCACAGCAGGAAACTGCCATCTCCGAAGGACCAGAAAGGCGTCAAGGACTGCCAGAAGGTGTGTGGAAAGGCATGGGCACTGGGTCAGATCTGGGTTCGAATCCTGACTCCACCATGTAGAGCTGCACAGAAAGACCCTTTGCCTCTCAGGGCCTCCAATTCCTAGTGGGCACAATGAAGCCCTGAATTTCTCCCAGGGCTGAAGGAGAGAAGATGGGAAGATTACAAAATTAGTGGTTCAAAAAAAGCCCAGCAGCACAGTCTTAGGACCTAGCGGTGCTTAGTGGCTGTTTCTTTCCCTTGCCCTCCTGGACGAGATCGGGCGTCCCCGGTCACCTCTGCTCCAGGCTTCAGGCTGGCAGCACCTGGACAGCCTCCTGCCTGAACTGCGTGATTTACTGGTACTGGGTGGCATCTGCCAGGATGAGTGACGTCCCCTGGTTTTGAACCAAGCTCAAAGACACCAGCTCAGAAATTCTATAGCCCCAGGCTGTGGAATCTCCGCACTGCTTTGCCAATGAAAATTCCCAGGGCAAATCCTTGAGTGGCCACGGAGTCCTCGGGATATGCAAGGGAACAAGACAGTCCACTCTCGGGAAAGGGAGGAGGCATAGCAGCAACTAGACAAGGCAAAAGGCATGAGGAAAGCAGCCCCGGGAACAGGATGGGGAAGCCGGGCAGAAGCTGGGGTAGAGAGCACTCTGGCCAGGATGGGCGGTGGGGCCCCGCCGAGACCTCAAGGAAAGGACACTCGGGGCAGCAGGAACAGTACGGCAAAGGCTTAGAGGGGGTCACCGTCCCAGCATGACCTAGGACAGGTGCGAAGCTGGTGGCAAAAGGGAGAAATAGGGCCACAGAGGCAGGTAGGCGAGGTGGTCAGGGCCTTGAAGACCATAACAAGGAGTCGTGATTTTACTCTAAATACAAAAACAAGCAAACGAGTGGGGAAATGAGGCTGATGGTGATAGTGTCTGATTTATGCTTTGAAAGCCTGTCAGCATGCAATGATTAGACAAAGCTCACAGACATAACACTGAAGAAGCCAGACTCCAGTGAGTGCATACATGGTGCTGTTTACGTAAAGTTCAAAACCAGGAAAAACCAATCTATGCTATTAGAAGTCCGGAAATGGTTACCCATTGAGGGGGGGGCAGGGGATGGAAGAGGCCCCAGGGGGACTGGTCAGGTCCAGCAGCTTGGTCTGGGGTCCTAGCATACACATACGCAGTTTGAAAAAATTTATCTACCAGTGCACAAATGAGTGTTCAGTCCCCTCTAGTATGTTAAACTTTAATAAAATGTTAAAAGGAAAAAAACCCCCAAACTTTGAAATCTCTCTGGCTTCTGCTTGAAGGATGGACCAGGAGAAGCAAGGGGAGTGGCTACAAGGGGAACACCATTATGCAAGAGAAAATCCTCAAGGGCTCTCCTCAGGAGACTCAGAAGACGAGCCTGGGGCCTGGTCTCAGACAGACAGCGCTTCAAAGCGAACTTTCGAGTCGGAGCCCAGATAAAGCCCTGCGGCTGGCTGGGGCCTCCCACTTGGACCGGACACCGACTCTCCCAGACAGGGCCCAGTTCATCCCATGTCTGAGAGGGCACTTTGTCCGACGATGCCAAGGCTGAAAATATCTCCAGTCCCAGGGAAGCCCAGGTCTTGAAGGTTTCTGGGAATAAAACAGCATTTTCAGCAGCCGGGTGCTTCTGCCCCAGAGAACAGACTCGCTGTGTTAGAAGCCAGCTTGGGGCAGGAGGGAAAGAGGGGATGGTAGCAGATAATACATACACACGCAGATATATTTTAAATGTCATCCTGGAAACAACTCATGCTTTCCGAGGGGACATTTTGGGGTTACAAACAGATGCCCTTTGCAAGCTCCTTGGCACACAGGGACACTAAACATGCTCTGAAGGAAGGTGCTGGAATCCTCAGGACACTTGCTCAGGCCCAGGGCACGAGGGCCAAGCCGAGCATTCTTCCAGAAGATAGACTCATGGACACGCAGACAACTTTTTCTCAATTTTAGCTCCTGAGCCACTCCATTCTTGCCATGTGACCTTTCTCTGGTCACACCAGGTCCTGTAAGCAGAACCTTCCACACAGCTTCCCATCTGCCCCCACTCACCAGGCCCCCCACCGCACCTGCGTCAGGCCCAAGGGCAGGTCTTCACTGGCTTTCTAGGGTAGTGGGTCTCACATTTGAGTCTGCGCCAGAAAGTGCTGGAAGCCTCATTAAAATAGATTGCTGACCCTGCTCCCATAGCTTCTGATTCAGGAAGTCTGAGGTGGGGCCTGAGAACCTGCATTTCTTTTCTTCTTCCTTTTTTTAAAAGATTTTATTTTATTTTCAGACAGAGGGGAAAGGAGGGAGAGAGGGAGACAAATATCAATGTGTGGTTGCCGTTCACACGACCCCTACTGGGGACCTGGCCTGCAATGCAGGCATGTGCCCTGACTGGGGAATCGAACCAGCGACCCTTGGGTTCACAGGACAATGCTCAATCCACTGAGCTACACCAGCCAGGGAAGAACTTACATTTCTAATGAGTTCCCAGGTGCTGCTGTGCAGTCTCTCAAGCCTGAGTGAAGTGCCACTTTGAGAAGCACTGCCCTGGATTATAACAGCCACTGAAATCTCCTCATTCTCCACCTCAACCCAGCATTTCCCAAACTTCAGCTCCCTTCCCAATGTCGCCCAGCTTCACCGTCTACTTGTACTAGCACGTATTTTGTATTTTTGCTCAAGTTGGCCCAGTTTGAGGGTTCAAAAGAATTTACTTATAAGAGGTAACTTTCCATCACCACCATTTGCAGAGAACTTGATAGCTTCCACCATGAACAGAAGCCGGAATAGAATTAAACACAATGAAAACAGAAGCAAGTGAGGACCTCCCAGGTGGGCCCTGACACTGGCCAGAGGCTTTGTTGTAGAAAGTGCTCTCGTTGTTGTAAGGGAGGTGAGGGTGGTGTGCGGGAGAAACATGAGGGACTGACTGTGCTGCCTGAAACACTGACCTGCCGTAGGCAGAGGGAGGATGGAACAGCTCCGGACTGGTGAGCTTCGCTGCTTGGCCTGTGCTAACACTCAGTCACCTACGAGACCAGCAGGGATGGACTCCCCACATTTTGGAGGACACTGTTCATTTCACAGTGATCTGTTCTCATGTGAAAACACCACCCTGTTACACTCCCATGAGCTGCAGCCCATGGCAGGGAATCCGAACTCAGTAGGCTCACCCCACCTGCACGGCAGACCCTTGCAGTTCCTGAATCTGACCCTAAAACTCCAACCACAATGGAACTTTCTTGCCTTTCTCCATGAGTGCCAGGCTCCTTCCTACCTCTGGGCCTTTGCACACACACATGGTGCCTCCCCTCCGTGCACCCTCGCCAACACTCCACCTACTGTCCCCTTTCCCTGCCAGAGAACCTGCCTCTTTGCTCTAGAAGGACTTCTCAGGATCTTCTCAAGTCAGTCTCAGCAGATGCCAGCTAGATGCAAACAGCCACTCCCAGAGAGGTCCGGGTGGGTTTTGTCTAACCCCAAAGAACTTGGGGCCAGGGTCAATTCCAAGTCCACTCGACTGCAAGTGAAACAGAAGCTCAATTCTTTTTCCTGCTGAGATAGTGTCACTCTGCACTCATAATGGGGAACATTCCAGAAATTCAGACAGAAATGTGAGATTTCATAATTTACATTTTTAAAATGATGGCCCAGCAGTTGCATAATCCTCTCCTTTTCCCCCTAAACCTGTGGTTCTGTCTAAGCTGCCACAGCTCTTGAGACAACAGAGAAGATAAATCTCCTTCTGGCTGGGGCATGAGAAACTGTCTGTGCTCACAGCCTTGAAAGGGGGGGTGTCTGCCTGCGAGTGCCCACATTTGCACACACTGGGGTACAAAGCACAGCTCCCCCAGGGCAATGTCTCAGACAGGATTCTCTGCCATTTGCTGCTGCGACCCTGGGTGGAATGCCAACGCCTCCCCCGAAACACCCAGATGCCAGATTTCCCTGCACCCATGACAGAGGGCCTTGGCCAATTTTTCAGTGAGATGACCTGACTTGATGTTTCTTTAAGGAGAAGGTCAAGAAAAGAGAACACGGTTCCTCAGTAGGCTTATGTGACCTGGTAATTCCACTCCTGGTATAGAACCAAAACAATTGAAAATAGGTGTTTAAACAAAAATGTGTATACAAATGTTAATGGCAGCATTATTCACAATGGCCAGAATGTGGAAACATCCAAACTTTCTTTTTTTTTAAAATATATTTTATTAATTATGCAATTACAGTTGTCCCATTTTTTTCTCCCCTTTTTCCCCCTCCGCCTTGCAATGCCTCCCACCCAGCAATCCCCCTGCTTAGTTCATATCCATAGGTCATACATATAAGTTCTCTGGTTTCTCCATTTCCTGTACTATTCTTAACCTCCCCCTGTCTGTTTTGTACCTACCAATTATGCTTCTTATTCCCTGTACCTTTTCCCCTAATCTCCCCTGTCCCCCTCCCTGCTGATAGCCCCCCATGTGATCTCCATTTCTGTGATTCTGTTCCTGTTCTAGTTGTTTGCTTAGTTTTTGTTTTTCAGGTTCAGTTGTTGATAGTTGTGAGTTTGTTGTCATTTTACTGTTCATAGCTTTGATCATCTTCCTTTTCTTCGATAAGTCCCTTTAACATTTCATATAATAAGGGCTTGGTTGTGATAAACTCCTTTAACTTTACCTCCTCTGTGAAGCACTTTATCTGCTCTTACATTGTAAATGACAGTTTTGCCAGATAGAGTAATCTTAGATGTAGACCCTTGCCTTTCATGACTTTGAAGACTTTTTTCCAGCCCCTTTTTGTCTGTAAGGTTTCTTTTGAGAAATCAGCTTAAAGTCTTATGGGAACTCCTTTGTAGGTAACTGTCTCCTTTTGTCTTGCTGCTTTTAAGATTCTTTCCTTATCTTTAATCTTGGGTAATGCAATGATGATGTGCCTTGGTATGTGCTTCCTTGGGTCCAACTTCTTTGGGACTCTGAGCTTCCTGGACTTCCTGGAAGTCTATTTCCTTTGCCAGGCTGGGGAAGTTCTCCTTCATTATTTTTTCAAATAAGTTTTCAATTTCTTGCTCTTTCTCTTCTCCTTCTGGCACCCCTATGATTTGGATGTTGGAACGTTTAAACTTGTCCTGGAAGTTCCTAAGCCTCTCCTCATTTTTTTGAATTCTTATTTCATCATGCTGTTCTGGATGAATGTTTATTTCTTCCTTCTGCTCCAAATCACTGATTTGAGTCCCGGTTTCCATCCCTTCGCTGTTGGTTCCCTATATATTTTCCTTTATTTCATTTTGCATAGCCTTCACTTTTTCCTCTGTTTTGAGACTATACTCAACTATTTCTGTGAGCATCCTGATCACCACTGTTTTGAACTCTGCATCTGATAGGTTGGCTATCTCTTCATCGCTTAGTTCTATTTTTGGAGCTTTGATCTGTTCTTTCGTTTGGGCCATATTTTTTCTCTTGGTGCTCCTGCTACGTTTTAAGGGGTGGAGCCTTAGGTATTCACTGGGGCGGGGCAACCCACTTCCCTGCATTGTGGTACAGCCTGAATGAATGTTTCCTCTTTAACTCCTTTGTTGTTAGACTTCCAAACAGTTCAATTTTCCTGCAAGTCTGGTTATTTTTTGTTTTTAAATTTGTTGTTGTCCTTCTTTTGGTTGTGCAAGGAGGTAAATTGTATCTACCTACGCCTCCATCTTGGCCAGAAGTTTGGAAACATCCAAACTTTCATCAGTGGAAGAATGGATAAGCGAAATGTGGTCCAACCATACAACAGAATATTACTGAACCATAAAAAGGAATGAAGCATTGACACATGGTACAACATGGATGAACCCTGAAAACATTATACCAAATGAAAGAAGCCGGACACAAAAGGCCACATATGTATGATTCTACTTATATGAAATGTTGAGAATAGTGAATCCATAAAGACAGAAGGTAGATTAGTAGTTTCCAGAGGCTTGGAAGGAGAAAAAGGAGAGTGACTCCTTATAATGGGGATGGAATCTCCTTTGGGGATGATGAAAATGTCCTGTACTTAGATAGTGGTGATGGCAGCACAACATTATAAATGTGCTGAATGTCACTGAACAGTACACTTTAAAATGGTTAAAATGGTCAATTTTATGTTTATGCATATTTTACCACATAAAACCTTTTTTTTAAGGAAAAAAAGAGGGGACATGGCTGGCCCTACCAACCACCCGACCCTGCCTGCCCCAGAACAAAGCATGCTCGTTTAGACTTTACAAGGGGCTCTGTATCCCCATCCCGTGATGGTCTGAGAATCTATTCAGCTCAATGAACTGAAGATGAAACAAAATGATGCCTGTGTTGTAGTTTCCTTTCTTGACAAGCCATCAGCCCCTTTGAGTGATGCTGGGTTTGCACATCTGGGACTGATCAAAAACCAGTGAGTTTGCAAAAGAAAAAAGAAAAAAAAAAGCCTCCTAGGTCGGGAGCAAGCAGACACAGAGGCACCTCCCATACATAGTAAATTACACTGGTGACAGAGAAAAGAAATGTTCCAGCTCCCGCAAGGCCGAAGAGGTCAGTGTTGGGGGTCCTGCCTCTAAAAGCCAGTTTTCAAATGCAACTGACTAAAGGCAACTGACTTAAGGCCAGACAGCCAATATGCGGCCTTTGAGGGAGATGAAATGCCGGGTCTCTCACAGGTTCTGTGCTCTTCTGCAGGGGCTCCATTCCTGCCCCCAGACAGCCAGCCCCTCTCTCCAGTCTGGAAGCAGGACTTTGGGAGCCAGCATTGATCTGGGTCTTGGGCAGGGCTTTCTGCATTGATACCAGCAGCCGTTGGCCCAAGCCCGCATGTCAGTGCATCCCTTTTGCAGATCCACGCCTAACCCAGGCCAAGGACCTAGATCTCATGTGACGAGAAGCCTTGACTAGCGGCAAGCTCTGCTGTGACAGTTAAGCGGCTCTGCATTGCACGAGCACTTTCTTCCAGGATCTGGGGCAGAGCCCAGCCAGGAGGGCAGCTTCCCCCTGCCCTGGCTGTGTCACACTGGGTACATGCCTTCGTCACTCCAAGCCTCAAATTTCCTCCTTGTGAAAAGAAGGATGGGTCAGTGCCCATCCCATAAAAAAAGTCAGTGAGGTCATCCATGTAAAACTCTGGGCATGGCTGGCCCATTGTAAGTGCCAGGTAAATGTCAGGCTGGCATGATTAGAAATGTTATTATTACTATCCCAACTCCTACATCTTAAGATACTCTATAAAAATGAAACTGACCCTCTTTATTCTCCTCCCAGGGTACACGGTTGGGGACTTGGGGCTTGGGATCAACTCTGTGGACAGCAGTTTTACCTGGAGCCCCTCTCAGACAAAACGACACCTTGTGTGAAGGTCCGGTCCAGTGGTGGAGTTAGTGTTTGGACAGAGAATTGCCTAAAGGGCTTAGCAGTTAAGTGTAGGGTCTGCAGCCAGGCAGACCTCGGGGCTGACGGCATGGCACACCAGTTAGGGGACCTTGACATGCACGTCACCTCTTTGAAATGAGGATCAAGGGGCCTGCTGCCCAGGTGTGTTTTCGGGGTAATAAGGCAGGTAAAGTGCATGGCACAGGGCCTCATACCTGCCACACCAGCGGTACAGCTCCCACAACTTCTGCTTCTCCCGCATGTGGAAACAGCCAGATCGGAAGCAGAAAAGCAGGTGCACAAAACACAAAGAACGCTTGGAAGGTCCCTTCTCAGTCTATTTGGGGAAGGGGGCCTGCCCCTTGTCTTATTCCACAGGACCCTAGTCTTTCACCTGTCAGATTCTAGAGCCTAGATGCCCTGACCCAGCTAGGAACAGCAGCTCACCCCATTCTGCCAGAATAATGGACCCAAATGCTCACGGTGAAAACTCACAAACCTGCTCTAGGTTGCAAGGCAAGCTGGGTATTTGCACAGGCCCCCAGCTGCTTCTCTTGAGCAGCAACTCACCTTTTGGCTAAAAGATGCCCAATTCAAAATATACTGCAATCAGCAAGCATCAGCTAAGCGCTTTCCAGCCTATCCACCATCCTAGCACTTGGCAAGGGAAGTTCTGGGTCTGCCCCACATGAGGGCAGCTCATCTCACCAGGATGGCAGAACCAAGCCCTCAGTTCCCAGCACAACTCTTTACACACAAGGAATTTATGTAGATGCCCAGTGTGGTTGAAGATACCCAGGAACGTATTCCGGAACCTGCAAGAACTCTGGTGGCCCAGGCCTGGACACATCCACCGCCATCTGGAGCTTTGGATAGATAGAGCTGGGTTTCAGCCCCGGCTCTGCCTGGACAATTCACTTCACCTGTCTAACCCCCAATGTCTTCATCTGAAATATGGGAAGAGGAAGGCTACCTTGCAAGTTTGTTGAAAATGAACTGGCCATCCACATGTGGGTAGACACATTCAAACTCATGCCACATCCACACTATCAGCTTTCCATTGATTGACGCCCACTGTGTACACAGGAACAGGGCAGATGTTGGTGAATTGCACAGGAAGGCAAGAGTACATGGCCTCCAGCAGCACGGATCTGCAGTCAGACTGGCTTTAAGTCCCGGCTCCCTCCCTTCCTGGCTGTGGTCTTGAGCGACTCACTTGCCCTCGATGAGCCTCGGTTTCTCCAGCTGTGAACCGGCTAGCCACTGAACCCGGTTCTGAGACGCAGGTACGCGCTCAGTTTAGTGCTTGCACACAGTAAGCCCCAAGAGCTGGCATCTGCCCTGGTTATTTTAACTTCTCGGAGATTATGGGAATGGATCAAAGCTGGAAGAGAGTAAAGGAATCTAAGTCACACTTACAGGGCTCCAATCACCAGCTCCCTGGCGTCTCCCGCGTTGTGCAGCGGCAGTGTCGGTGGCAGCGGCAGCGCGGGCTCAGCGGGACAGGACGGTCGCAGGACTCAGGACAACCGGGCGGTCGAAGGAAGCAGTGAAGCCGGGGGCTCTGTGCGCCTCTTCTTGTATGCTCCCCCTTAGCCCGGAGGCCACGCCCCCCAGGAGGCCGGCGGAGCTGATAGGGTCTCGCGGTCGAGCCTCGTTCCGCCCCACCCCTCAAGACCCGCCCCTCCCGGGCTCGCCCTTCCCCGCCCCGCCCAGTCCTGCGAGCCCCGCGAACCCCCGCGAGCCGCCAAGACCACCCGCATCCTACTGACTCGATTTGAGAAGAGGCGCACTCAGTTTCCTCATCATGACCATAAAAGTATCAGTTCCACTGAGCGCTTACTAGGTGCCCAGCGCGGTGCCAAGTACTTTCCACCAGGGGTTTGCAAATTTACCAAATCCCGTCTCTCTGCGGCTCAACTGGAAAATGGGAATAGGGAGGCGTCCTCCCGGGACTGTAGGAAATAAAAGCGGGGAGCGCCTGGGCTACGTAAACTGTGGCACAGAATACGCACTCGCTAAATTTATTCTCACCCTCTGCACATGGGTAGAAAACTTCACTCTTGCCGCGTGACTTAATCTCTCTCTTTCTCTTTCTCTCTCTCTCTCTTTCTCTCTCTCTCTCCCCCTCTCCCTCTCTCTCCCTTCCTTTCTCCTGCCTTCCTTCCTTCCCCCTTTTTCTCTTCCCAATGTGCAAAGGAAGAAACGAAGGCTAGGAGGTTATACTGAATGAGGGCAGTAAAACCGCGCGCGACCCAGGCTAAGCGCCTTTACATTCATTATCCAATCCAGTGAGTTGGAAGTAATCCCATTTCACAGACTGGGGAACTGAGGCCTGGAGAAGAGAGTCCCCATAGCTAGTGGGCAGCAGCACAGGTTCAAACCTTGCTTTTCCTACATTTTGCCCACAGGCATTTAGCATCCATTAACAAATCAATTTAGAGCCAGAAGAAATAGACTTCGAAACCTGTAAGCCCAAGGACCATGTTGGTAGTTGAAGAAACCAAGGCTGGAGGAGCTAAGGGACTCCCTGTGCTCCCCATTCAGTCACATAGTGTGGACCTACTATGTACCAGCACACGCAGGAAGAGTCTGTCCTCCAGTGCACAAAGACATAGGAATCAGCTCATTCATCACTGACTCTGCATCAGCCCCGGTGCTATGCAATGGTGAGCAGGCTCAGGACAAGCCTCCTCTGGGATCTCAGGGCCTGGAATACCCAGACCGGGGGAGCATGTGAGGGAATAAAGATGGGGAATGAGCAGAGCAGGGATGAGAGAAGATGGTCCCTCGGTGCAGGGGAGCATAGATTCAGAAAGCCAGGAACTCTTCTCCAAGATTTTGGTGCAGCCCAAATACAGATAAAGAATAAGGTGTACAATCTCTTTTACCTTTTTAAAATTTCTTTTACTTTTTTCTCTTCTCTCATTTTTAAATTTATTTAGTTATTTTTAGACGGACGGGAAGGGATGGAGAAAGAGAGAGAAACATTAATGTGTGGTTGCCTGTTGCACGTCCCCTACTGGGGACCTGGCCCGCAACCCAGGCATGTGCCTTGACTGGGAATCGAACTGGCGACCCTTTGGTTCACAGGCCGACACTCAGTCCCCTGAGCCACACCAGCCAGGTCTCTTTTCTCAGTTTTTGAAGCTTCATTCTCTGCTCAACATTCATTCATTCGATATTATCAAGCACCCACACAATGGGCTCTGCTCTAAGCACTGAAGTATTCAGAGGTGAACCAACTTGTTCCAGAACAACAGTCCTCACTTTGACCAAGGACAAACCCAAGTGGAGAAGACTTGTATTATCAACAGATGCCCCTCAGGTACCCAGCCCCACACGCTTCATCCTGCTCCCCCACAACAATCCCCTGAGACTGGTGCTGTACCCACTAGGAAACGGCACAGTAAGTGTAAGTGGCTTTCCCTAGGCCACACAGCTCCAGCGTGGAGGAACGAGGATTTGAACTCATGCTCTTGCCCGCTCAGCTGCCGCCACCTTGTGTACCATTATACCTTGGGTACAGGGGAGTGGAATAAACTGGATCCCCAGCCCGGCAGAGGGGAAGGAAAGCTACACAGGATGGAATTTCTCATGGCCCAGCACGGGGGTGGGAGTGGGGGCGGTTAATGCTAAAGCGCTCACAGCGCTAACTCAGAACGCCGCCTCTGTAATGATCCTTATTAGGGCAGCTCTCGGTCTCCTTGCTGACCCAGGGCAGCTCGGCGGACACTTCTGAGCGCAAGCGTTCCAGAGCTGCCATCTGAGGGCACCTTAACAATGTTGCTCCCCGGTGGGGCTCCCGACTGCCATCTGGCCTGGCAGCCACTGGCCCAGCACCCTGCACACAACAGAAACTTCCAGACCCTCCCCGCCCTTCTCCTTCAGTTTCTCCTTTCTTCTCCATCTGTGCTCTTCTCTTCATCTGCCCCACTGCTTCTCTTCTACCCCGATGAGCCTCCATGGCCCGGCAGCTGACTGTGCCCACCCCTGCCTGCTGACTTCCAGCAAGTGCTATACCTGAGGCGTCGCCAGCATCAACCTGCGAACCTCTCACAACCCAGTGAGGGAAGGGGCCATTATTGGTCTTGTTTCATAGATGGGGAAACTGAGGCTCAGGTAAGTGAAAGTACTTGCCCAGGGTCACTTGGATACTAAGTGATGGGACTGAGACTCAAATTCAGGCAGTCTAAGCCCAGAGCTCATGACCTTGGTCTCTAAACCAGGTGACCAGAAGGGATTAGGGAGTTCAGGCTTGCTGCAGTGTGAGCCCATTTGGCATTTCTGAACTATTTTATATTTCTCTTCAATAGCCCATTTGGGCTAATATTTCTCAAATGGAATGTTACAGTCATTACTACTGTGTAAGGCAGTATCCCAAAACACGGTAGCTGCAAACAACCACTCTATTTTGCTCATAATTTTGTAGGTCAGGAATCTGCGACAGGCCCAGTTGGATGGTTCATCCTTGGGGGTCTCTCATGTGGTTGCAGTCAGGTGTTGGCTGGGGCTGCAGACATCCGGAGGCTGGACTGAGCTGGACATCTGAGCTGGTTCACCCATGTGGTGGGAGCACAGCTGGCGCTGTCAACTGAAGTCCCTCCAAGTGGTCTTTTCAAGAAGACAGTCTCAGGGCAGCCAGGCTTTTTACTTCCCCCAGGGCATGCCTCCCAAGAGAACTAGGCAGAAGGTGCATGACCTTTTATGGACTGTCATTGGAAGTCATGGAGCGTCACTCTGCCATACCCTTGGCCAAACCACAGAGTCTAGATAGGGTCGAGGAGAGAGGACATAGAACATACTTCTTAACAGGTGGAGATCAAAGAATTTGCAGACAAGGTATGTAAAACCAACCATAGGTCAGTGTCTGGTACTGAGCACCCAAAAAAAGACAATTCGTTCTTCATAGGGGGCTACGTTAGGCCAGTGGAAGGAGCACCATGTTTGAATCTAAACAGATGAGTTTGAATCCGAATGCCACCAGACACCAGCTGTGTGTCTTTGTTCAGTGACCTGACCTCTCTGAGCTACAATTGCCTCCCAGGCTGGATCACCCTAGGGACCGACTGAGTCAGTAGCTTGCTGGTTGGTGCCATTGTCTGGAGCCAGTCGGGCTGCGTTCCAGTCCTGGTTCCTCCACTTCCAAGCTGTCGGCCTTGTGTTCAGCTCCCCATCTGTAAGATGGGGGTGATGACAATGGCCTCTCTCTCCCCTAGGGCTAAAACGTTGTATTATTTTTTCTATTACTAAAGTAGTAAGTGGTTAATATATAGGAAATAATTAGAATAATATTTGCATATAGAAAGTATTAGTTGATATTATTGCTAATAGAGACAACAAAGAGACAGGAAAACTTAACTTTGATCAACTTTTCCATCATTGTATAACCTTAGGTTTCCAAAAAATGTCCAAAAATTAACATCTGACTTTGAATAAGAGGGTATGTTGTAGGCAACATCAGCTTTCTGGAAGGTCCTGAATGGGAAAGGACCAAGATTCTCCCAAAAGTCTATGGGAAGGGACTGGCCATGATATCCTTGGAAATCCCAGCAAAGGATCCTGTTTGATACCCAGGCAGAAGTTAAGTAATGGAGAATTTGAGACAAAGGAAAAGGTCCATCTGAAGAATCATAATGAAGCCCGGCCTGAAAAATGGAACGCATAGGCCTGGTCATGACAACCTGGAGAGGTTGCACACCTCTGCCCAATTGCTCTATGGGAACAAAGGTGGGAGTGCAGAATGGTGGAGTCGCACCAGGCGGTCGGAAGGTTTAATCATTCAAAGCAAAGATCAAGGTCTTTCTTTTTCCTATCTCAGGGTGGCTGTCGCGGGGCTGGTGGGTGTCGGACCCCCACCACTTGTCTTCACTGGGGTCTCAAGCTGCACATCAAGAGCCAAGGCTGGGGAGTCTCTCCATCTCCTTTGCTCCCGACACCCATTCAGCAGCTGCAGAATGTCGCTAAGCCTCAAATGACATCAAAGATCACTAACAATTTGAGCCAGAGAGATGTGGGGGCACCATTTTGTGATGGGCATGGCTTGGAAAGAGGAACCGAAAGGAAAAGAAAGATGGTGACAACTCTGCATTGACAGATGCCAATCGTGTGGTCCTTCAGGATCTCAGTGGGATGGGCTTGCCTGACTTATTGGAAAGGAAGGGTGTAAGGATTGAGACAGTACAGTAAGAAGCTAGGAGAATTCCTTGGCCAGTGGAACAGAAAAACTGAGACAGAGAGCTAAAGAGACTAACCAAGCAATTCACAGCAGATGGTCACCAGGGTGGAAGGCCCCGAGTGCCTGGCCTGACGGGAGAAGAAACTCGGAAAACAAGGGCCTCACCCCCAGGGTAACCTTTCCTCCCTTGGCCTTTCCTCCCTGGAGGCGACAGCCAGGCCTCAGCGCGTTTCAGCTCCAGGCCCAGAAAAGCAGCAAAACCAGGACGAACTGCAGTGACTGATGACCCCCTGCCCTGTCACTGACCAATCAGTGGAGACCGTGACCCTGAAAGAGTGCACCTGGAAAAATGATGAAACCCTCCCCTCAGGCGTTGGTGAGATTCCTGCCTGCAAGAGAGGGAGAAAAGCCTCAAGACAAAGGACCCAGCCCAGGCGCTCTCCCTCTGGAAGCAGCCCCTGCCATTCCCTTTCCCTTCTTCTTCCCCCACTTCCTTCCCCACAGGCACATGTCTCCGAAACTCTAAGGCAAGAGACAGCTGGCAGCTTGTCCCAGGCTGGTCACCTGAACTTGTCCCCAAGATGCCCTCTTTTCTAACTTCCCAGTGAGCTAAGGCGGCCCAGCCCTGGGCTCTCCTGTTGCTTCCTCTGTGCTAAGCCCTTCCTTGTTTTGTTGTCCCCAGCTTTCCTAAACATACCCTCATAGTCATCTGGACTCATGTTGTGAAATTTTCCCTACACAAAGTCAAGAACCCACACGCAACCGACGGGCCCTGGCAGACCTGCTCGGGGTCAGGCCTGTGTCCGGTAACAGAGTGAGTTCCATGTCTTCTACTGGCAGGGACTCTTGGGGGCAGTGCAGGACCTGCTGGAGGGACGATCTGGGCTGAGATATTGATGGACTAAAGTTGTGAGTAACAAAAACACACTCAAGTTAGTGCAAGCAGGGTTGGGGGACTTCTTGGTGGGATGCTGGGTTATTGTGGAACCTAAGAACAGTCAAGGTCCTCGAAGGACTAGAGGCAGTCCTGGAAGGGTGTCAGGCATCCTGGCAGCACCATGTATTCTCCCCTACTCAGCACAGGGGTCCCTTCCTTCTCCCTCTGCAGCCAGACCTTGCCTATTCCCTGTGGACATGACCATCCCACCAAGTGAGGGTTCCCATCTCCCTTGTTATGGGGATCAGCCCAGACTGCGCCCAACCATATCCCAGTTCTAACTTCCTAACAAGGGAATCTAAGCTGGCCCTGCGAGGAGCACAGATTTACCCCTGGTCAATCAAATGAGCCCAAGGGGACATCGCGAGGCAACATGAGCTTGACAGTGATACACTGCAAGCTGGGCAGACACACCCAAAGGCCAGACGGATGGGGATGATCCAGAGCAGAGAGTCTGTGGATACAGCCAGAGAAAGTCCCAGGACTCAGGGGGACGGTAGCTGGAGGTAAAAACTCTACTTATAAGGCTGAAGCAGACTGTATCAGCGTCCCATTCACATCCCTCGAGTCCCCAACGGTGCACACCCACCTGACTTCCAAACACCACACCCGCATCTGTGGAGGGCTGCCCCTGAGTGGTCAGAACCCGCTTAGCCTACCAAGCACTGCAGCCCTATAGTGCCTAGGATTTAATACCCCCCTGGGGCCTTGGTTAACAATGGCTAATAGCGTTGCGGATATAAATAGCCCAGGCTCCCTGCTGTCAGCTGAAAAGCTTCAGAGGTGGGTGTTTCCCCCCAAAAGCTCTCTAGCTGGCCACATGGTAGCTGGCTTAATGATGCAAATTTATCAGGTTCCTTCTCTTTCAGTCTCACAAACCCACCTCTTTTCTCTATTCCTCGCACCCCTCAAACACACCGCCTGCCCTCGGACCCTCAGGTTAAGGCCTGTTTCTGGAAACCAAAACTAAGACAAGGACCCTGAAGTTTGGGGAGAGGGTCCCTGGGGTGCCTCTATTCTCCTGGGATACCTGTGCATTCATTCATCTGTCCATTGAATATTTATTGAAA
This sequence comes from Mormoops blainvillei, assembly GCA_004026545.1. Lineage (NCBI taxonomy): Eukaryota > Metazoa > Chordata > Mammalia > Chiroptera > Mormoopidae > Mormoops > Mormoops blainvillei. The sequence continues at coordinate 10,122 of PVJD01004489.1, read as the reverse complement.
ATCTACTACATGCCATGGAATATGCTGACAAACATAGGAGAAAAATAGGGAAGAACCGATGAAGTCTAAGTAGCCATATAAAGACAGAAGGGCTTTTTACAAGAAGAGTGTGAAAAGCCAAGGCTTAGCTGTGGGGTTATTTAGCTATATAAAAACTATGACTCATGCAGGAAAAGTGGACACCAAATCCCAGAATATGATGGGCGCCCCCTTAAAGTTTGAGAGCGGTAGTTTAGGGCAAATTAAAGGAATTCTTCATCCAACACTGAATAGGAAATTTACCTAACTTGAGCTACCCTACAAGAAGTAATACAAGCAGAAAATGTAAATAGATTTTTTTTTAAATAAATGAATGCTGGAGTTCATTTTTTATTCTATTTGATGACATTTACTGAGGACTTTCTTTGGACCAGGCATTCGGGGAAAAAGAGATGAATATGGCAGACATGAGACAAGGTTTTTAATGGAGAGACCCTGGGTGAACGATCAATGCAGTCCTCTGTGCTAAGTGCAATAACGGAGGCATCTAGAGGGTTCCAGGAGCCCAGCAGATGGGCGGGTGTCTGGACCCAGGGGTGGACTGAGGCGTCACAGACGTGATGCAACGCCAGTGTGTTAACTAGGACTCTTTTGATGCTTATTACAGAAACTTAACTAGGATGGACTGAAGGAAGAAAAAGAGGCAATGTGTCAGTTTCTGTAAGTGGGAAGTCAAAAGAGGAATTTCAGGCACACCTGGGTCCAGGACCTCAAGCAAGATGGTCATGTCTCCCTCCTCCCTTTGGCCTGATCTCCCTGCTCCTCTCTGGGCTCAGCCTAGCTCCCTCCTGTTACCCCATGAGGTAGAGAAGGTGGCCGCCAGCAGCTACAATTCAACCCTGTCCAACTCTGTGACTCAACAGGCTGGCACCTCCCACCTGGCTGCAAATTGTGGAATGAAATCCCAGGGAAAGACATGATTGGCCTGACTCGGGCCACACGCCCAACTCTAGCAGATGTCATCATGCCCCATCCTGGTCCTCTGACCATGATGGCCGTGGTACATGCCAGCCAGACTTCCAGCAGCCAGCACGATCGCTCCTTTGCCTCAGAGTTTATTCCGGGCACAGGAGTTCATGGCAGGCCAAATTGATATGGAATTCCACCCCTCAGAGCAGCATCCACCAACAATGTAATGAGAACTGCATTAGATAGACACCCCAGCCCCTTCGCCTCTCAGGTGGGACAACGCTGGCTTCCAGAGACCCCAGGGGATTACGCTCCAGGGGCCACAATGGTAGCCGGTCAACGGTTGTTCGTTATTTACTCCTTCCTGTCCCTGTCTCACTTCCTCACTCTCCTCCTGGTATTTCCTGGGATCATCGCCTCCAAGAAACCACCTGCACTCACATCCTGTCTCAGAATCTGTTGGAGGGGACTCAAAGCAAGACACCCAGCCATTGCCACAAACCTGGGGGTGGGAAACGAGACCTCAGGATGGGCTAACCTGGCTCACTCAGTGGCCAGGGCAGCAGGAGTCTGTGATCAGACTGGGGGCGGAGCGTCTGTCCCTGGGAAGGGGGGCTAGACAGAGGGACAGCCAGGAGAGAGGGATCTGGATGAAAGAACAGGAACAAAAGAGCAGGGGACAGGTCAGGGCTCTCTAGGCAGAGGGCAGTGCACGCAAAGACCAGAAGCACGAACCCCAGCACGTGCATGCAGGGATCATAGTGGGGACATGAGAACCTTGAGTGAAGCCTGCTAAGCGAGGCAGACTTTAACCTGGAGGATGAGAGCTGGGAGCCCCCCAAAGGCAAGCCTTCCAAATCGTGGGCATCTGTGGGGAGAGTGGCCTGTGGTGGGGGGCTGGAAGGAATGCTTTTGGAGAGAGCTCCTGGCACCAAAAAAGAATGGTCAGTCAGAGCCCCCAGAACAGCTCCCCTTGGCACCTGGGTGAGCCCTAAGCTCTCCAGAGGGAACTAGGAACTCCAAGTTCATCGTCTATTGAGCACTCGATGGGAATCCTGCATTCCAGCCTTATGCCCATGCTGTGAGGTGGGATCTGCTGCATGCCCATTACACCAAGAAGAGAACTGAGGTTCACACGCTTAACTAAGTTACCCAGGATCAATGACACAGCAAGAGGTAGAGGGTGTGAACCCAGTGGGCCCCAAAACCTGAGATTTGAACAATTTTGTTATTTGTTTATGAAATGTTAATAGGTCCAATGGGGGTCTGCCCCTCTCTCTCTTTCTGAATCTGTTCAGAGTCCTGGATTCCAACTGTGAGCTTTCACCTAGTGAGGGATAGCTGCTAAGGGGATGCGGTGGTCCGGAGAGTATCCTATTGAATTCTTTGGTTAGAAAGTGCTAGTTTTATCATTCAACCAGGGAGCTGGTTGTCACAGGACTTGGGATGAAAATGCTTTTATGGCTTTGAAATATAAACAATTATCCTGGAATGCTCACAAATCCTTCCTCCTCACCCAAGGGAAAGTTCATAAAAAGTGATGCCAAATCATCAACACCTGGAGTGACATAGTTTGTGGCCACCCTGGGACAATAATGCCAGCTTCCCAATTCCCATCTCAGTGCTAGATCCCTTTTGACACAGAATGCTCCAGCAGTGGCATTCATTGCTCAAGTTGCCTCCTTATACATAATCTCTTTTCTTTCTCAAAAACAGAAAAATTCTCAAATTCTAATTGAGTACATGTCACTCAGCTAAAACACGGTTCTCCGCAGCCTGCCTTGTAGCTTCTCCTGTCCATAGAACTCCTTGTCAGCCAGACAGTTATGTGTGGTTTCAAGGAAGTCACCCTAAAGGGTGGGGAGATTTGCCTTTCATTGTTCTCCTTCTTCATTCCTGCCTGGAATATGGATATGATGGCTGGAGTGTGGCAACCATGAGGCACCTTGGGAACAGAAGGGAAAAAGGTTGGCACCCAGGTGCATGACACTGTAGGTCTCTATAGCAGTCCCGCTACCTAGATCAGACTACATTTACATAAAAGAGAAGTAAATTTCCATCCCTATTTCTGTGGAAAGGACAGGTGTAGTCTTTGTTTTCATAGTAGATAATCCTGATAATATCTTTAAAAGTGAAAAGAGAGCTGATGTGAGATTAAAATTCTTTTCTCTCCTTTGAATCATCCATCTGGCACCTCTTCATTTTGGGGTGGGGGAATGATAAAACGGAAGTATGATTATATCTTTACAAATATGGGGATACTCCATTTTACAATTTCATAAGAGACTCCTTGTTCTCGCTCTTGGAAGTCATTAACCCGGAACGGTCAAACCCACATCTGGAACACGCCTGGATTCCCATGTACACCAGGGCTCGCCTCTCTCTAATGACCAAGCACAGGAGTCGGAGAACACTGATGACCATGACTGGGAATTCCTCAGGAAACTCTGCTCTTTTGGCAAATGCTGCCAGGGTGATTGCTTTCTCCCCAGGTGATAATCAGGCTTTTCCAGACAAGGCTGGGCCCTGGGTTTCACACACAGGGTGTGGTGTTTCCGAAAGATTCTAAACCTTTCTGTCAACCTGGGAGGAAACCAAGCCTCTCCCACAGGTGGTGTTCCCCAGGGCGTGAGCTGGACCCCTCCATGCCAGCCTGGGGGAAGGGAGGGCCCACAGAATGGAAACTGGTCTCCCCGGCAACCACCGGCAAGGGTATCACAGCACTCCACCCCTCCTAGCTGCTGAGGGGCCCTCACACATCTCCTCATGGCACTGGGCTTCCAGATCCCCCATTGGGCCTTGAACCCAAGCTCCATCACTTCCGGGCTTGAGACCTTGGAGAGGGCCTTGACTTCTCTGCCTGTCAGTCTCTTCCTCTGTAAAGCAGGAATGAGAGCAGGCCCACCTTAGAGGGCTTTGTAGTAGATGAGTTAACTGCTGAAAATTCTTCGTCCGTACCATCCCTTCTATCTTTAAGTTCTCACCTCTCCTCTTTCCACAAATACTGTCCCTGATAAGCATGACCACCAAGGGACACCCTCCCTTATGACTCCCACCCCAGGAAGCAATCAAATAGGTACAGTTTGTGGTCAAAGTTTGAAAAGCAGGGTAAATGAGAGCATTAGTGTCTTGGGGCTGCTGGAACAAATGACCATGAACTGCGGGGCCTAACACAACAGAAATTTGTTCCCTCACCGTACCCTCTGCAGCCTGTAGGGGAGGGTCCTTGTTGCGTCTTCCAGTTTCTGATCTGTTCTTGAATTCCTCCTCATTATAGGGACACCAGTCATATTGAATCAGTGTGGCCCCTAATCCAGTATGACCTCATCTTAATTTATTATATCTAAAGGCCCTATTTCCAAATAAGGACACACTCAGAGATTCCAGGTGGACATGAATTTTGGGAAGACACTATTCCCTTAACTTTGAACTGCACGGCCAAGAATATGGTGGAAGTGATGCTGTGCTAGGTCTTAAGATATTGGCAGCTTCCGCTTCTTCCTCTTGAACACTTGCTCTTGGAAGCCCACCACCACGTTGGGAGGAAGCCCAAGCAGCCGTGTGGAGAGGAGCCAACAGCCAGCACCACCCTGCAGTTATGAGAGTGAGCCATCCGGAATGGTTCCTCCAGACCCAGCTGAGACGTGAGCAAAATAAATCATTGCTATTGTTCTAAGCCACTAAATTTTGGGGTGGTTTCTTGTGCAGCACAAGGTAACAGGAAGAGGTATGACCAATCAGTTCCTTGTTTTTATGTCAGTGCTGAGCGTACAGCAGGTGCTCACCAAGCGTTTGCTGACTGGGAGAGAATCATCTCTGATCCCCAAGAAACTGCTCAACGATGGCGGCAATGAAAGTCATTGATGCCTAACGATCTATTGAATAGAACACGCCAGGGCTCTGTGTTCTTCTTGAGTAAGTCAAGATAAATCGAGATGTTTATTTCAAACGATGGGGTAGCTTCAGTGTTCCTGTTAAATAGGCAATATTGGCACCTAATGGAAGAAAGACCTTCTGGAATCACTGGCAGGCTTTGGCCGGGTAAGTAAGTGAATTCATGAGACCTGGAGATGTGCAAGTGCAAACAGGTGCTGTGACCTGGGGACAATTGCAAGAATGATCTCATTTTGCGTGTACATAACTCCAGATCATTGCCATCCATTGAATAATTGGGATCTGTTCTTCACTGGGTCCTGCTTTCAACCTAAGCCAAAGCTAAAAATGTCTCTTCAACAGAGTATGACGTGGTAAATCATTATGACGGTGGCTCTCAGTGAATCCTGCCTCCGTGCCCTCGCCCCATTGCAGCGTGACTTTGTCCCTCATCTTATCCAGAGGTGGAGTCTATTTCTCCTCCCCTGTGTACTTGGGTTGGCCATGTGATTTGCTGTGGCCAACAGAGTATGGTGGAAGTGATGGGGCAACTGTTCCAAGCTTGGGACTCAAGAGGTCTACAGTTTCTGCTCTCACTCTCTCAGACCCAGAGATAAGATGCTGTAGGGAAGCCGAGCCCAGCCTACTAGAGGATGAGGGGACACATGGAGGCAAACCATGGTGCCTGAGCTGACAGCCAGCACCAGCTGCCAAATATGAGTGAGCAGCCTTGGACCCTCAGCCCTCGTAAAGCTGTCAGTCACCCACAGCTGCACAAGTGAGCCCTGGCAAGACCACAGAGGGACCACCAGGTTGCCACCCCGAGACCATGAGGATAGTACATTGTCACTGTTTGAAGGTACTACAGTTTGGGATGCTTTGTTCCACAACAAACACTAACGAATCATGTCATGTAATGACGAACCTTACAGAGAGAGAAAGTCATGCATTTTGCTCCAAACAGCCAACTGTCTTGTGAAAAATTCTGAGAATACTTCATACTTCTGTCATGGGCTGCATGGTGTCCCCCAGAACCCCTATGAAGAAATCCTAAGCTCCAGCACCTTGGAATGTGGCTATACTTGGAGATAGGTCTTTCAAAAGGTGATTAAGGAAAAATGAGGTCATCAGGGTGAATTCTAATCCAGTATGACCGGTGTCCTTATAAGAAGAGATTAGGACACAGATATGCACAGGGGGAAGACCATGTGAGGACACGGGGACAAAACAGCCATCTATAGGCCAAGGAGAGAGGTCTCGGAGGAAACCAACCCTGCCAGCATTTTGATCCTGGACTTTAATCTCTAGAACAGTAAGAAAACTCACTTGGTCAAGGCCCACATAAACTTCCCAGCAGCCCAGGCCGAGGGCTGCCTCCGCCTCTCCACCCCTCGGAGTAGGAAATCTGCACTGTCCCTACTCAACTCCTGCTTTGTCCTCTCAGGGGAAGGAAGCGTTTTCTTGCCCCAAGGGCCAAAATGGGCCTCCAGCCCCAAGCCCACCTGACGCGCCTGGCGCGCACTCAATAGCTGTTCAATAAGAGCTTACAACATGCCAAGCCCATGCAGTCTTCCTCGCGCTTTCTGCGGGGTGTGTTATTTTGGTCCCTCTCTTCGTGGGGAAGGAGCCAAGGCCCAGAGAGGCTGCCCCACCTCCGCATGTGCACACAGCTAGGTGGTGAGCCAGGATTTGAAGCCCCAGCCCGGCCTCTCCCCACACACCAGTCTCCAGCATTCCAGGTCCTCCCAGCATGGAGGTTCTCCCCACTGGACGTCAGCTGAATCATGTCCCCCATCCAGATCCCTAGAACTTCATATGGTACATCAGCTTCCTTGGGCTGCTGTAACTAAGGACCACAAATAGGGTGGCTTAACACAACAGAAACTTACTCTCCTACGGTTCTGAAGGCCGGAAGTACAGAATCAAGGAGTCGACAGGGCCTCGCTCCCTCTGAGGGCTCTAGAAAGGAACTGGTTCCATGCCTGTCCCTCAGCTCCCGGTGATTGCTCTCATGGCCGTATCCCTTCAGTCCCTGCCTCTGTTTTCACATGGCCTCCTTCCCGGTGCATCTGTGCCCAAATGTCCCTCTTCTTACAAAGACACCAGCGACTAAATTAGGGCCTGTTCTAATCCAGTAAGACATCAACTTGATTACATCTACGAAGACCCTATTTCCGAATAAGGTCACCGTCTGAGGGTCCAAGTGACATGCATTTTGGGGCGACACTATTCAACCCACTCTGCATTGTAAAAGGGACTCTGCTAATGTGCTTACGTGAAGGATCTTGAAATGAGGATATTATCCTGAATTAGCCTGTGGGTCCAATGTGACCACAACATGGTATAAGAGGGAGGCAGGCAGATCAGAGTCAGAAAAGGAGATGGGACATGCAAGCAGAGATCGGAGTGCGGCACACTGACGCGAGAGGAAGGGGCTATGAGCTAAGGAAAACAGATGGCCTCTGGAACAGTGGTCCTCAACCTTTTTGGCACCAGGGACTGCTTTTGTGGAAGATGGGAGGGGGGCAGGAGGTGGAGCTCAGGTGAGCTCCCCTCACCCACTGTGGATGGGGTGAGGGTGGGGGGCGGACAGGAGGAAGAGCTCGGGCGAGCTTCGCTCTCAGCCGCGCTCCTAACAGGCTGCAGACTGGTGGCAGTCCATGGCCTGGGGTTGGTGACCGCTGCTCTAGAAGCTGAAAAAGGCAAAGAAATGTATTCTCTCCTAGAACCTCAAGGGCAGAACTAGAGCTACCGACACCTTGATTTTAGCCCAGTGAGACCCTTTTTTGGACTTCTGGCCTCCAGAACTGTGAGATAGTAAATTTATATTAAGCCACGAAGGTCGTGATCACTTGTTATAGCAGCCGCAGGACCCTAACACGGATCCATGACTTGTATTTGCAAAAAGGCATAGGGGTGGCTGCGGAGCTGGGCCTCAGGCTCCTGAGCTGCCCGTCAAAGGGGAAGCCGCTGTGAATCAGACAGAGCACACGAACACTTCCAAGCAGCCGCCGGCTCGCAGACCACACAGCACTCGGCATAGCCCTGAGTCATCTGGCTTCAAGAGGCCGTTCCTTCGAGTCTCTTTACCAGAAATGCCCTGGTTTCGCCGATTATTTTTCGAGCAATCAAGTAACACTTTCCAGATGCACAAATTGGACAGTGGCCAGTCTCAGACTTTGTGAGGTCTGAGGGTCCGCGCAGGGCCCTTTGGGGGGGGTACTTTAGCCCAAGTGGTCGTCACAACATCCCCAGTGCCCTCAGAGCCTGCCATGTCCTGGTAGGCAGCAGTTGTCCTGCCACCAATCAGGGGAGCCCAGAGACACCTGCAGAATATCTGACCAGGTTGCATTCGAAAGTGGCTGGGGCCGTGGGCAGAGCCCACACACCCCAGTGTTTCCCAGGCTGTGCCCCTCCTGCGGGCATCTTTCATTTTTGTGGACTGCAGCTACCTTTGCACCCATGTCGGCTTAGCGACATGCGTTTGCTTTCTCTAACAGGATGGTTGGAAGGTGGTGGGGGCAGCCTTACTTCATTAAACCTTGACAATAAGCAGTGTCTCAGTTTCTCTCTTGACATCATCTCTGTAATTTGAAAAGTCTCAGGTCACTAGTCCCCGGGTATACCATCTGGAGCCTTTCACAGCTGCATCCTCCTCCATTCTTCCCTTCCTAAGATGCCATCTGGCGGGGAGGAAAGTTTAGGACCTGTGTAGTTTTGCTACAGAGGGGAGCCCACTCCCACCCCCAGGTCCTTTTACAAGACACAGGAGTCAAAATTAGTTTCCTAGGGCTGCCGTAACAAATGACCACAAGCTGGGGTCTTAAGACAACAGGAACTTACTTTCTCCTGGTTCTAGAGACCTGAAATCCGAAATCAAAGTGTCAGCAGGGCTACACTCCCTCCAAAGGGTCTAGGGGAAAATGCTTCCTGCCTCTTCTAGATTCTGGGGGGTCCAGGTGTTCCTTGTGGCTGCATCACCCCAATTTCTGCCTCCATCCTTACCTGGCCTTCTCCTCCTCTTATAAGGACACTTGTCACTGCGTTTAGAACCCACCCGGGTAACCCATCTTGATTCATCTTGAAATCTGCTACCTGATCGCATCTGCAGAACATTTTCCCTGACAAGGTCACAGTCACAGGTTCTGGGGGTCAGCACTTGGACATGCTGCTTTAGGGGACCCCCTCCGACACTCTACATCAAGCTTAGGCTCACTTTGCTCATTCTCCCCTAACCAAGCCACACCAGCAGCCGAGGCCTCCGTGCCTCCCGCACTGGGGCTGGGGCATCATGTATGGGGCGGGGGGTGGCTCTTAGCCCTTTTGCTTTCGGCCTTCTGCTCCCTCCCTCAACTCCAGGATTCAGATGCAGGGGGGCCAGCTCAGGACATGTTGCCCCTCCCCATCACTCTTTAATATCCATCTCCGCGCCCTAACCCGGATGGAGCCGGGATGAAAAGATCTGCCGCCTTGTTGTGTTGCAAGGATGCCCCTTTCATGAAATACTGAATTTTATTTCCCCTCTGGCAGATAATCAGCTCGAAGGTCAAGTCCAACAGGCCTGATTCTTGATGCGTAAGTGAGCGCTAAAGGAATTTAGAAAAACCCTTTTTTATCTTTTGGATTATCATTTCAATATGAACTCTCAAAGCTAAACTCAAACTCCTGCTGCTTCTTCTTTTTTTTTTTAATCCTCACCTGAGGACATGCTCATTGATTTTAGAGAGAGGAGAAGGGGGAGAGAGAGAGAAGGAGAGAAACATCAATTGGTTGCCTCTTATACATGTCCCGACCTAGGACCACACCTGCAACCTAGGCATGTGCCTTGACTGGTAATTGAACCTGCGACCTTTCGGTTTACAAGACAGCGCTCCAATCAACTGAGCCACACCAGCCAAGGTGAACTCCTTTCTTGCTTAGCTTTGCTAAGTATTCCTAGTCCCCCCAAGGCAGATAAGGGAAAAGGTCACATACCCCAAAATACCAGAGGAAAACATACGAGTGTTGTAAACACACAATCCTCTTCCATTGACTGACAGCACCCACACTGACCCAATCTCACCAGCAGGAGGCTTCGGAGGCGTTGTTTAAGTCAGCCTTATTTATGGTGGCTGGTCAACTTTACACACAATAAAGTACACACAGCCTCCTGAACTCTGACAAACATCTACACCAGCTTAACCACAATCATGCTATAGAATGTTTCCACTGCCTCAAACCCCTCCCAGGTCAACCCTTGTTCCTCCTTCACTTCCCATACGCCTCCCCTTCCCACTGCTTCGCCTTGCCAGTTCTAGAATA